>LUCM01009509.1:0-72138 GCA_008360955.1 Fasciolopsis buskii
ATATCCTGGGGACGGGTCCCTCTGCCGGCGTTATTTAGTTGTACTGTTCATCGCTGATTTTCTCGCTATTTCTCAAAGGGTTCAGTTTTTCGTTGATTTTGGCTTGAAGTTCTTTGACAGGATTTCCTTTCACTGATTGGTAGATCTCGTTATCATCCAGTAATATTTTCATCTTCGCTTGGTATTCAGCATTGCCAAGCACTGCTATTTCATTACCTTTGTCTGCGGGGAGTATCAGTATTTCTTGATTTTTCTGGAGTGCTTTTACAGGTTTGATTTCTTTATCAGGTAGGTGATATATATATATATATATATTTGAGAGTGGTTTGCCGGCTGTAAGAAATCACAGGCAGTTCTGATTGGCTTGACCTTTTCCTACCGTTGTCTACTCCCTGTTTACATCGTGGCTGCAAGTCAACGTTTGCGTCAGGCAGCACACTTAGTTTGTAACGTACTGTCAAACAGAGATAGTACCTTCGTGACTAAAAGAGAAGCGTTGCTATCAGGAACGTCAAACGAGGCGTAAACACGTTGGATTTCGAATTGTAATTCGGTCAGCATGGGCTACGTAGCACCCGGAGAACCGGAAGATGGGTGTTTGTACTCATTTGACCGGAAATGATGAAACATTTCCATGACTTGCTAACTGTTTTGTTCAGCGCTAATTGACCATTCAGTTTATTCATCGGTCACTGTCTGAATCCATTTATCATTAAGTAACCATGACAACAGTTCACAGCTATTTCACCAAGCTTGTTGGAAATGGTCACCAGCACGTCATGGTCGGATTCCAGTCGGGACGAGCAACAAGAAGTCATATACCGTGGTCTCTAATTTATCCGAAGCATCAACGACGAGTGATTTGGCATAAATGTTTCGCTGATTGTGCTCCATTATAGATCGGTATCAAAAATAAGTAACTATTTTGAGAATGAATCATCCGTACTGATGCTCCAGCCAATGCCATACAATAGCACCCAGTAGAGAACACTAGAACTTGGTTTCATCCTCTAACACAGTAGACGTACATACTTTGGGTTTTTTGCTGAATATTTACCGCCAACCACCGGAATGAGTAGAATACATGTTTGAATGCAGCGCAAGTCTTTGATAGTCCTCATTTGACAATAGCACAAATGCTGATGTGAAGAAAATTAAACAAATCGGATTTATGCACTTTTTTTTACCTTATTCTAAATTCCTTTCGGTCACTAAATAGTTTGCCCTGGTTATCTTGAGAAAATTCAGCCCACCGCAATTCTTAGTCGTCCCGGACCGACATTGTTCAGGATCCTCCTAAATGAATGTGAAGCTGAATGGCCGATCGTGAAACAAAAAACCCAGCTAACATCTTCAGAGCCCCGGGACTAACTAGTCTGTGACTAATTCAGTTGTCAAGACCTAAATCGCAACACACGAAGGCTTTCGATTCGCACGCCTTTGTTCTCTTCCTTACAAATCACTGAAAGGGTTTGCCAATCCGAATCCACAACAGTGAGAGTAAGCCTCGAGTGAACATTTTCATCAAATTTTGAGAGTTATTTATTTCATCGACTGGTTTATCGTGATTGCTGACAAGCTTAGATTGTTTGACTGGATTTTCAAACCTCAAATTAACCGAATTATTGGTTTTCATAAACATTCCCGACTGTGCTCTATGCCCTATAGTTCAGAAATCACGAATAACACATCACGTGGCGCATACAGTGCGAAAACTGTACGGTTCGGATATAGTGATTGAATTAGTTATTGTTTAGATTGTCACCCCGAATTTGTCATACAAACTGTTCAAAACGAGGTGTGTTTAGAACAAAAACCATCCAAACTTGTCCACTTTTGTTTAAAGTTTCTACACTCTAGGTATCACCTGATCGCCCGCATCTTTACCATTCTCCTTAAAGCCTTAGTGGTTTATACGAACTGATGCATCGATTAGCACAAATTATCGACACCAACCTGTTACCCTAATTACACTGATAGTATCTCTTGACTAATCAGTTTATGAGTAAACAAATTAGTTACCTGTGCTCGCTTGCACAAATTATTCTTCAGCCTGTTGGGTAGTAACATGAAGAGCAAAACTAATGACACACGAGCTGCGCATAAATTATTCTTGACTAGTATAATATTGAATATCGGAACAGTGTAAATTTATTGCCAAATTATTCACGACCAAAATAGGTGAATTGAATTTTGTATGTTGAAATAAGTCCAACAGAGCATGAAACGGCTTCATGTTTGAAGAAATATCTTTCCGACAAATTACTCCAAGCATTTACTAATAACGTATTGGACGATGTCGGTTGAAACAAATGAATGAATGGAACAAATGTGGCAACTTGACAACCAACAAGAGTTTCATGTTCCAAGGGTTAGGTTTGAAAAAATCCAGGTGTCAAATTGTATGAACGAAACTCAGGTACCTATGTGGAAATAATTTTTTTTAAAGCGATAGAAGATTCATTGCCATCACGAAGACAACAACAAACTTTGCAATCGAACACCTTGCCTACATGGCTGTAGGTTCAAATGTCGAACTGCAACGGAATCAAGGGTAACGAAGCATCGGTTATGCATTTCTGTAATGCCAATCCCACGCTACCGGGTATTACACATGTAAAACCCTGAAGCGATATAGCCGAAAGTTACTATCTCACGTTCAAATCAATTTTTGTGAAATTCGTGCGTCAAAACTGTCTTGGCTACGAAATTTTCCTAAGTTTGATCCATACGAATTTGGGAGGAAATGACAATATATGATTCATCAGGAATGAGTACACCAGGGAACGAAAAAAATACGCGGAACACTGTAGTCGTTTTCAACCGTTTTGTCATTTTCTTCTTTGTTTTTGCTTCTGCTTTTGTTGTTATTGTCTTAGCCGTTATTGCGCATTTTATTACCGATGCCTTGGTGAATTTTGCGCTCAATTTCCTGTTTCCCCAAGCAGGCGGCTGATCACGAGATTTGGTTTTGACCGAGCTTACGGTGTTCGTGTATCCTATGTTTCAGACAGTCATAAAACCATTTGGGGTATCACGTTTTTCTAGCCATCGACATGGTTAATTATATACGGGGAGCGGCAGAATTTTTCGAAATGTTTTAGGTTTGTGGGAGCCAACTGGGCATGCGGGATAACTGTTCGAACGTGACCCTTTGTGGCGCACAAATCACGTACACAAAGCACAATGTCATTGGAAGTGTGAAAGGCGATAAATTTCCCCGAGGATACGGGTATGTACACAAAGTAGGCAACCAGTGATTGAGAAATAAACATTTCTTTTTTAAAAATTCCGTCTTAAAATCCGTGCAACTGTACTAGGCGATTCACAACGGTCAGTAAGTCAATTGTAGCTCATAGTAAACAAACCCCAGTTGTTTCATTAGACACAATTTGCCGCATTTTACTGCTTACGAGTTTCTATCCTGGTAAAAATGACCGTAAAATGAAGATGACCGCCAAGTGGTTGTTCACCATTAAAATAGTCGGCACGATAATACACTTTTTATTTTGGCAATCCTGTTGTGTTTACCCGATTGGGTAGGTTGTCCCAATAGGGAAATTTTGAAGAGAAGTCTGGAAACAATTTTGCACCGTTTAATTTCAACATTAGTCCTATTTAAACCCTCGATTTCTGAAAGTGCGCGAATCAAATCATGCAGTGAACGAAATCGCTTGTCATGCGATAATGGCCAGATCGCTTTAGCGTTCCATTCACGGGCGGCCGTTCCGTGTTCATTCTGGATTTTGGGTGCGGGCGATAGACAGTGCTAAAAATTCGTGACAAATCTTAATGCGCGGTTCTCTACTGATGCACCGAGAGTTAGTAGTGTTTAAGAAATTTCGAAAAGCCCTTTAGGGCAAATACCAACACTTTACCTTGGACCAATGATTGTAATTGGTTATTTGCTTCGATTAAAAATTATTCAACTGAATAATGTGCTCCACGATATCCATCTGATTCACATCGAAAGAGATTTGAGTGGAAAAAGTGTAGTTTGTTTGCACAAATCAAATGTGCATGTGATCTGCGACTAACTTCTTGGGAAGAACTGTATTGACGAGTAAGTCAGAACGTTAGCAAAGTGGACTGACTGAATTGCTTAAATGCGACTAATAAAACGAGGTGTTAGCAGTTTGCGATGATTGACAAATCCTCATCGAAAATATCCTTTCCGTTTTTCTTGGTCGCAGCTTTGGTATTCGGGAACCAGAACTGGATGTCAGGGAAGAGTATCGAAAGAATAGTTTTAAGAAGGTCATTCTCCCGGAGATGTAGTTTACAGTTTCATGTCAACGGTCAACATTTTTCCATTCGTTCGGGTTTCCCCTTTTGTCCGTCATTAAATAATCACAAGATTTATATTTAGCATTCATCCACTGAGTTCACAAATCACAGTCATCGGTCTGTAGCTCGCGGGCTTGTTTGCTTTGATGAACCAATTCACATATTTGTGTCCGCGATGGTCAAGTTTTGAGACGAGTGATTAGTGCCTCATGACCCTATCCGTGTTGGTTTCCACCGGAAGTCTTCTATCCGAAATTCCCAATCCGTGTTTTTCAAACCAAAATTACGTTCTTTTTGCAGGAAATGGGTTTCGGGTAGACAAGGGTGTACGAAATTTCCCGAGAGTTACACCATCGGTTTCGCAGTTATTGGCTTGCCTCAAGTATGCGTACTCGGTACTGCCACGATTTTGCCTATCCACGTTTCTAGCTATCCAAACAACTCTATGACCCTGTTAAACTGACAGATTTTGAACAGATGGAGTTTTCTCCAGTCTGTCCATCATAATCGATGCAAGAATAACAAAACTAGCATTCAGAATAAAACTTAAAAAGAGATTTTATTCATTTTTTAGTTCACTGTGATTTCTCACATCTCGTCACGTGACCTGATCAACCAGGACTCATTCAATTTTATTTTTCCGTTCTTGTCTGTCGTTGCGTCAGGCGGTATGGGTAAAAAAAAACACGAACAGCAACCGGGGAAATAGTATGTCTACCATAAATTTTGGTTTCCACTTTGCCACGTGTAATCCGGTCGTTTCAATTTTCGTGGAGTTTTGTCAAACCTTGTTTCACCCGTTCGTTCTCGTTCATTTTCGTTCACATGTGCACGCGGACACGCAAACACAGGCATACGAAGCCCAAATCAGTGAGTCAGTCCGAACGGATGTGACCTCGGAACTAAAACAAACAGCATAGAGCTCATTTTCGAACAAATGTCCTCATACCTATTGCCAACTCTTCGTCTCTTCCTCTCTCTCTCTCTCTCTCTCGTTGCCTCTCGCCCACGGTCAATTATGACTCAAAGTTCATTTGGTGTTTTAACCAAGACCGGGGACTTTCACGAAATGATAAAACGCAATGACCCAGAACAGTAATGGTTTGCTCCTTCGGTCATCGCTGATATACGTACATATGTCGCGCTTCAAAATAAGTTAAATATTGGTGCTAAGTTAAAAACTCTCCAATAATTTTATGAAAATAAAATGATTCACAAAGTGTGGACGAGTTACACTTACCGATATGGGTCATACTAGGCTTGAATTGGCAAACCATTTTTAAGTTTAATGATAAATGGCTTTATGGCATGATGTAAAACAGGTTAACTGGTTGTATCTGCGAATTCTGGATCATGTCACTGTTTTCCAGTAACCTGTCGGCAACAGAAATTCTGGACCGCAAGCGCAGAAATAAACTGTACGAAGTGGCACATTGCACTTCTCTGTTTGCAAAGTATGTCGGTCGGTTACCACAGTTTGAACTTTTAACTAGTCCAACTAGTATTGAGTTATACGCAGAAATTTCGATGAATCTCTTGCCTCCAAACAAATGTATAGCAAATTATTTTTTTAATCAAAATTACTCCAGCTGTTTTCTTCTCTCCCGGATCACAATTATCCACAATGAGCTTGAGGCAAATTAGGAGTCGCTGTCTGTGGAAAATTGACGGTTGTACCACGACTTTTCATCTGAAATTTACCACCTGGATGACTTGTTCGTCCCGTGGGCGGTTACTTAGTGAGATGAAAATCGGGACTAGTATAAAATCGTGAACAGTGCAGAAATATCTCACTTCTTGTGCAAACGTTGACGAATCATTCCCATTGCCTGATGCGCCAGTATGACCGGTTTTTCATTCTGTTCATCGGGTAGTTCTGTGAGGAAGGTCCGTCCCAATTTGGTCGGTGCGACTGAATTCCGATCAGCATCATACGTCTCGTTAGCCGTCTTGACGGAATCAAGAACGAGTGTCCGTACATTGGAGGGCTCTTTGGGATTTGATTCGGTTAATCCGCTTTGCATAATCCGAGATCTTTTGTGCAGAATGGAGCTTTTTACAACAGTAGAAGCAGTATCCATACCGGTGTTTGATAGGAAGACTGGGCTGGAAATTATGGCACTGTAGAATTCGGTGAAGTTGACGAGCTGTGAGTTGTAAAAACACGATAAGAAAAGTCATTAGATAATTATTTCGTTTTCGATTCGCACATTAACACGGTACTGGTTTTTAGCCTTCGATGATTGTTTGATGTCTTGAAGAGCAAAAATATGCGGCAAGCAAAAGACCATTCGGGGAAATGATTTAGAAACTAGCGAAACATTTAAAATCTACCGGAGTCCACTCTGGGAAATGCATAAGCATTGGTAGTGATTCTGTTCTTAAGAAATACCACTACAGTTTGTAGGCGTGAAACTAAGCCATTTGGTTCTACCAGTTTTAATTCCTGATTGGCCTGTTACTGTGAACCGTTTTTAATGAGACTGTAGTCACTCTTTGGCTCGATAATGCTTACGGATCGATTTGTTTCTCTCATAGAGATTCAGGGTACAATTTCATCATGGAAACCACATGGAGCTCCCAGCATTCTGGCTGGAACTAGAAAGCCTACCTGGGTGGAGCAGCATGCACGTAGATTTAGCCGGGCTAACCACCAACGACTCATGAAGCGGTGACATCAAGTCTCCTTACACCTTTATCCGTGACTTGGTTTCCTATACTAGACATTTTCATCTACTGGATGATTCTGTTGACTATTGGGTTGGATGTACAACAATATGGACAGACTGTCTGATTCTAGAGAATCTTGCTGGTTATCTTGCAAAAATTGAGCACTTTCTGGAACTCTTCGATTTATATGGCCCCCTAACTACTGATTTTTTGATCTTGCATTCCCATTTGGCTTACGAATTGTGAACCGGTGAATTCGCGCTGTGATCGCTTGTGGTCTGCAAGCATTAATTGAGTGGCTCTGGAAGGCGATCATCGATGATTTCTTCACCCGTTCGAATATTCCGGTAAGAATGATCCACACAAAATGTACCCCTTATAGTATAGCCGATTCCGTTAGAAAGTAGACGTTCTAGTGTTAGCTTGATTTTGTTTAACTCGGCCCAACCCCATCTACGTATGATAATCTCAAAAACAGGCACGCAGCTCTGTTTTGTGCTTAACGATCTGTTTGATATCTGTAGCTGAAAGCTCAGACCATCCGTGTTGCAAGATCCATTGTACGAAAGATTCGTAGTTAGCTTTTTGGTATGTTCACAAAAATATACTCATAGTAATCTTGCTGAAAGCATGAAACATGAGAAATAAAAGTTTACTATCAAGGCACAAAGTCCGATCATTTGGGTTCTAGTGAAATCACAAGTGCATCAAATCAGTCAGAGTCAAGAATTATGCTTTCACCCGGGGATTTGGTTCCATTCTTTGACCAGATTTATCATGTTGCGACTGAGTAGTCTTTTGTTATATTGGTTAGGAACTACTGAGAATTAAGGGAAACATAAATCCTCCACATGATGTGTGTTCTGGACATAAACCCGGTAGGAAGCCTGATGATTAAATGATGGTCGACATCTTATATCCGAGCTCAAAGTGAGGTCGAAGAAATATGATCATATAACTGATCCATCAAGCCAGAAACGGATTCTACAAGATGGATTCTCGAAATCAATCTATCCGCTCTACATTAAAACAGTTCAAGGTTAGATTTAGTTTTTAAGAAAAAATGCTTCTCGTTGTTGTGTTTGTGGTGGTAATATATTGCTCACAAAACTGATAACCATGCATGTCAAAACCAGCTGGGTAAAATTGTATCTGTCCCATTGTTTGCTTGCGACAGCATACGCCCTAAGAAAACAAAAACAGCTGAGTCAAAACCATATGGGAAACAGGGGGACTGACGATTGTTTTGTACTCAGCCTCCAATGAGGATTGAGTCCCACGCAGTGGCTAAATTTAACCACGTTAATGGTCGTGGGCGTTTTGGACAGTTGAAAATGAGGTGACAGTGATCAGCAACAAACCAGCCTAAGATCTAGGCACATCTGGTGAGTTCAAGGGAAAAGTAAGACTTTTGGGGAAGGAGGCCGAACCCAGCAAAAACACTAAGTCTGGTTAGAATCGATTTGAACCAAACAGTCAGACAATATTGGTCTTGAACACAGAAACAATGGGAGCTTTTATACGAACTGCGAAAGCGTAACCGTAAAGAAGGTTCCTAGTTATCTTAGTTTAACTTCCGGCCGATGACTTACTGAAATATTCGGTAAGCGCCGTTGACTGTACAACTTTTCCACCATACCGTGAACTGAGAATAATATTTCATAGTTATTTCGAAAATTGCTGAGACACACACACTGAGTGTTCCCAATTTATCGCATTCTGTAATTGGATATACCAGTGGCCCAGTGAAAATCACCTCCTCCAAAAAAGGCACTTACCAATAAGGGGAACATGTTGTTAGCTATCCGGTGCATAGCAAATGTGAACCGAAGATGATTTTGTTTCGAAAGTAATAGTAGGTCGTTTATAGGTATGATGTACACCAACAAATATGCACTATATGTTGGTAATTTCCAGTAAGATTAGCAAATCGATAAACATGTATTCTGTGAAGTCAGCGAGACCGGGCACATCGAACAGTTTAATTGAGAATTCAAATTTACTAAAATCTTTTATCTTTTACTTCTCTTATTAATGAAACAACAATGTACATCAAATTTCAAGAAGGGGGCCGCGGCCAGCAGAAGGCTGACAAGTGGAGAAGTTGACCAGCAGTGGGAAGATTCGAAACCGCGACCTTGACGTCCGAACGCCACGACCTTGTCCGTTTGGCCACAGCCATTCGACTTTGCGCGATTTGTGATCACACAATGTCGACGCTTTTTAATCAATATGTTAATCATCGTGTTTTTTCTTCGACTGATGGAACCGAAATGGAACTTAATATTTCCCGTTCTAGATAAGATGGCCGAGCCAAATGGTTCACACACAGGCCTTCGGATGTGGCAGATGCGGTTCGAATCCTACCGTGATAGACGTTCTTCTTCACTGCTTACCGCTTAACCTGTGGCGATCATTTTCCCCAAAGTAAATTATTTTGTTTCTTTTCACAATATTCTTATCAAGTTTGTGTATGGGATTGTCCGAATCAATCGCAGCTGATTTTGTAATTCTGAATAGTAGAAACAGTGTCTTTATTACAATCGAAATTCTAAACAACCCGGACACAACAGTCCCAGGACATGTAAGTGAAGAGTGTGGTTGAATTAAAAATCCATAATTTGTGCTCGTTGGCCTTTTTGTGTTTTCGCATGTATGTGCATCAGTTCTACTCACCTTTCTGTGTTTAGAAAAACCCAAGCGTTGTAGCAGTCGATTCACGTGTTTGATTCTTACTGGCCAGAATAGAAGTCTTGTTAACACTCGACATAGCGCCTCGCTGAAAACAAACAAACATGTTTACTGAACATTTGTCTCCTAAATAAATGCGTACTACGTCAGCCTACCGGTTGCATGAGGTCGTTGTGCTTGTAAATCAATTCAGATCAAGAACGAAAATATTCTACATTCTGCTTCCTTCCTTCTTAACTGGTTGTATAAAGTCTGAATAGGAATCTTACTTTGCCTGCTACCTGTGCAAAAAATGTAATGGCATTTTGTTTCTATTCGTGAATAGGTATGCACCCGATTTATTGCTTCTACGTAACTCTAAATGGTCCTGTAATTGTCAAAGTTTTAACCACGTCTCAAAGTAACCAAAGCTCAACCGGATGTGTCAATCTTACGGATATTCAAATGTTGCGTGTTTTCTGTTATAGGTTACAAGTTAGCAACAGTCAAATTCGAGCACAAAAATATCTACGAAGAATCTACGTAGAATTTAAACAGAAGAAAGTAGTCTTCAACCATTCTGACTGTCTTCGCACAGGTAACGCGGACTAGGTGTTGTCAAGTGATACACTAGCTCCATACAAGAAGGAACCGAATTGACAAATCAAAAAAAGTTCATTCGGAAAACCAACCCCTTTTGTTAATATTGATGTGATGCTTTCGACAGCCCCAGTGAACACCATGAATCAACGTGTCTTGGAAAAGCAGCGAGACGGAGCCTTTTTCTTTGTTAAAAAAATCAATTTGTCTTTGGGACTTCAATGCAAAGGAACAATCATTTTGCACATGCCACTTACCGGGAAATGTTACCCAAACCCTCTGGATCGTTCAGGATAAAATTGTGCCTCAATTCGGAAAAATGATGCTTAGCTTTTTCTTGTAATAAATATTCGATCTGAAAAAAAAGAAACAAAATTGCTACGATCATACACAATTTCCGTTAATTTCTATTCTTTCCGAAATAATCAGTCAATTTCTGTCAAGTGAAACATACAAACTGCGTTCTTCTCACTAATTTCTATCAAGAACGAGGCACACGAATTTCCACGTATCGTCTTTTTTTAGTAAAGCAAATCCCTATGAACTGAGATTGTTTGAAAATGAACAAATTCCACGGTGCGGACCTCACACGAAGACAATAAACTGGAGTTCTTCAATCCCTTATCTGTGAAACGGTGGGACATTAAGCATTTGGTTATCTGGTCCGATTCACACGATATATGACCTGGGTTTTTGTATTCTTCGGTCAACCGAAATATTATCCTATGCGCGTTTGTGCGTCCGTGTGTGTCTTCCGCACGCAAATCCAACTGATAATGATGCAGATATGAACGTGATTAGGACCAAAGAAACATGATTCAGATTGGTTTGTAAAATCTAACAATTCTCTACAGGGTCAGAGAGTAAAGGTGTATAAGTGTGGCTGCTGTCAAGTTCTCACAACCACTACCATGGTTTGAGATCAACACGGGTGTGGGGATGTAGTCCTTTTTGTTTCGATCTATAATCAGAACGAAAATGCGACTAACGAAGGGCCAAATTGGCTAGCAATAAAATCGATCAGTGCGTGTTGATCACGGAAGACCAGTATAAACAATTTTATTCTGATTAATAAATGAACTTTGGTGTCGGCTCAAGCATTGACGGGAACGGGAACTAGAAGACTGCGTCGTTTGGATAACATTCGAAGCTAGAGAAGACGTCTCTTGCCCTCTTTCTCGTCATAAAATATAAAGTTAATGCATTTTTCACTAATTTAACATTTCGTCATCGTGCCCACCGGGATTCCGAATTCTCACGATCAACTCACCTCGTCCAAATCAAATTTGGTTACACTGCTTACTGAGCTTGGGCACGTTCTTCGCATATCGGATGACAATCCAGATTCACAAGTTTTGCGATCTGATAGAAATTGCAGGTTATGAATGGGGCTTGTCAGAAATGTATGTTTAATCCATTGAGGTCGTGTTACGTGTGTAATTATTAGTAGCTTAGTAAATAGTTGTTTTAGGTTTGAGCAAACTAAAGATCATTCAATGCATGGGGCACTTCGGGTTAGTAGTAAATCATCACAAATATACCCTTGCATTGCCCTCACATGGTTGACAATCGTCATGTTAAACTATTTTCACTTCACACGCTTCGTAATAAGGGCCGAATTTGAGCTGATAGATTTCTAATTTGTTGCAGAAGACTGAACCTCCTGAAGCCATTCGTTCCAGTTCACTGGTACACAACGAATTATGCCTAGTCCCAGCGAATTACTGCCAATAAGTGTTGCACACAATAGGTTATTCTGCATGACTGACAGTCTTAACGCGTACCACTTGAATGGCTTTAGTGGTTAGCCTGTCCACTGAATATGACAATGTTCCGTAGATTCATATGTTGAACTGAATCATCCGGACCCCTTGGTAAACAATGAAAACTGATTATCCTCAACTAGGAATCATATGAGCCCCAAACATTTACAAGTGATATTTTGGCGGACAGGCCTAATCATTGCGCACTGGTAGATCAGGCATCCGGAAACGATTTACGACAGACGAACCACAGTTTGAACACGCTAAAAGTTGGCTGACTCTCAAACAAGTGGTCTTCTAAAAAAGATTACTGGAACCCATCTCTGAATTAGGCCTGACAACGCACAGTTGTAAGTAGAGGAAATAAATTGGCCTACTGTTTTCTGATCACACGATTCCCAAGGTGACAACAGTCGGCGTTTTTTTAATCGTCAGTCATGATCAATATTGTCAACAATACAGGTATAGCTCAGGAGACCAATAATTTTGTTTGCCCTCTAGAAGAATCTGTGATAGGTGAATTTGACCTCACTGCCATCAGTTCTCCAGAAGATACGTTGATCATGTCACGATTGTCTGAATCCATAACTTGTCTATTCAAATTTATGGACTTCCCGTATATCAAGATGAGGTTGATCTGCGGTATTACTTAAATTTACCCCATCCTAGAATGCGTGTTATTTGGTAACGTCTGATGCAACGCATCTGTATTCTGTTTTCAGGCTAGGAGAAAAACCCAGAAAGGTAAAAACCAATAATGGAATGCAATATGATAGTTCCTTTTCGAGAACCGGAACATTGTAATGTCATTCGGTGCAAGATCGGCAATGATATTCCCGGTCAACGGTATGGTATTTCAACTCAGCTGTCTCGGGTTCGAATCCTTGTAATGTTCTTAAAATACCTATCTGGTAATTTTTAACAGGCTGTGACCCTTCCTGAACAAAATATTACTAGTCTACTTAATAAAAAATATTAGAGGGGAATGTCTTGCAGATATTACGATGTTTGAAAGATCGAGAGTCTTTTCCTTCTGTGTCTATGGTTCACAGACCATTAGATGAGAATAGCAATCGGATTTTAGGCGTCAGCTGAATCAATATGCTCTTTGGCATAGTTCCGGTCCGCGTATATTGTAATTCATTTGTCAGATTTTCCGTTGTGAAATCTAACTATGTTGGTTGTTGTTATCACAGCCGGATTTGTTACTCTGACAACCACTCGAAGCAAGTTTTAGTTCACAAGTCGCTTATGGCTGATTTCAATTTAGTTCATTTCGGAATACTGGAATTTGTATCCAGCTTCTTAAGGTCACTAAGAGTGCAAAGCGAGGTCACGACATAAGAGCAGACCAGGCGACAGCGTGATTCATGCAGGCCGCCACGTTGATTTCGTTGCATGAGATACGCTCATGGGACTTGGGCTCATATTAGTTTTTCTCCTCTTGTATTCACCCCAAGAAATCCCTTCGAAATCTGCCTTTCTGGTGCAAGATTTAAAAAAAGATTCAAGTGATTTTTGACCAATGCATACTTGATGACGCAAACCGGACTGAGCTGTGAGTTTCAGTGTCGATGTGTGCCACAATTATACTTTGTAATATCTATGAATAATGTTTTTGCTATATATATAAGTTTGTTTTGGTAAATAATGAATTTCAATAGTTAATTCCGCCTGAAAACTACAATAAAATGCCGCTGCTTAGGCAAAGCATCTGTAGCCTTTATGATGGGTTCAATTAATTACATAAAAATAATTCAATAGTTGATATTGCTTTTGCCAAATGGGACGGAATTGAATCACTTGACCTTTACTAACGTGACCTTGGGTTGTTCCTAATTTGAACCAATGTTTTTTGACCGTAAAACTGAAGCAAAGTAACGGCCTCGTTGATTCACGCATCATTTGTCTGTCTCCTTTATCCTATTTATCGCCTTTATTGGGATACAACATGTCACCAATTTGATGGGTAGACTGCAATGGGCAATAGTTAATATTCATGAGGAAAAATTGTTCTAACCAAACCCGTAGCCCGACAACTTCAACAATCGGCACTAGGAATGGGAACACAGTATGTTTGCATAGTAATGATATGTGTGCGCACGGAACGTTGGTGCACTGATTTAGAATCCAGTAACAGTCTATTATTTTTCATAGATAGAAGTTTTACCCGCCCTAGGTAGCGTCAAAACTTATCGTATAATCTCATGAATATTTGATTTTTTCTTAGGGAGTTATCGAGTGCCATTTTATTTTGTACCAGTTCGGAACAATTTGGTGATTCCCTCATCCTCGTTGGAAGTCTTTAACTTCAATATCTTCTCACGATTTCCAAATAGTTTCAAGCATTTTCGGCAACGCCTGATAGCTTCCAGCAATACTGAAAGCGCACTTCCACTGCTTGATCAATTGGCCAGCCACAAGCTGCCGCCACTCGACTTTAAACTTTATTTATCCTCCCAAACGGACGTGCCTTGGTTTTGTTATTTTTCATGCTTAGGTGATTAAAATGTGATGGAACTGAAATCGATAGTGTTTTCTATTGTCACAGTGAATGCGTCCAATCTTACTCAAAGCAAATGTGAATCCGTGAGAAGATACTGGAACACCATAGCTGTCCGGTCAAACTTGTAGTCAAGTTAGATAAGCAGTATTCGTTGTTTGAAATCATGACACAGCACTCGTCTTCCTGATTGCCTAGGCTGTATGGAACTCAGCAGTCGGACCACAAGATTGTTATAGTAAGAAAAGATCGGGATCACAAATTTTTTTCGAGCTCAACAAAAACCAACTCGACACACGTGATCGTATCACTATGTCAACCAAAATCCAGTGGGGTAGGCGGCCAAATGAGATCATACGAAGTCAAGACAGTTATCTTGCCATTTTCGATGATTTCCGGTACCTGCTTGTCTTGTAGTTCAAGCTGACGGTTCTCAATTTTTCTGTGAATGCTTAGTTTGGAGATAGGAAATGTTTCTTCTTATTTGTGTTATAATTCAATTATTCTTTGTTCCAAATCTTGCTCTGATTAGTACATGAACTTAAAGCGGGAGCTAATTTGTCTGAGACGTTAGACTATGGACCTAAATTAAGGGCTCAAAATGTCAAAGGTTACTGAGTCGCTTTTTGCTAGCTAAGGACAAATGAAATTACCAAAATGACATGTACTATGAAAAAAGAATAGAAAATTATTGGACTAAGAGAAACGACAAAAGAAACCTACTAAAGAATGGCATAATCAGTCGTCGACCGGCACTTGGTACCCCACGTTCTGGACAGGAAGAATTGTCAAATGGTCTTGGCAGACCAAAAGAAGTTGCTGTTATCATCCGGTTCCCGATAACCAGGGGCATTTTACTACCAGAATCATCATGGACGACTGCGTTTGGTTGCATATCTGCGGATTCATCGGTGCTAAAAATGAATGTGAAACATCAGGAAATCGTGATCTACCATTTTTTCATCCAATGACTACAGATCTTGGAATTGCTACAACGTGTAGAGGAGACCGGGGTGTTCGGACGTTGCTTCGACGAGATCCCTGACGGGACCGCGGGCTGCAAGGCAGTGCTCATGTGTTCGTGGACTGTACCCGAAACAGAAAGCAGAGATGAATCGCATCGATAATAAATAGCATATTGTCCACCAAAATGAGAATTCAGTCAAAGCGGAACATCAAGAACGAGAGACAGATTTCGTCGGCATATCAGCCGGTAAGAAAAGAACAAGCTATAGGTTTGTATTCAATTTGTGATGATCATGTGCGCTGACCAACTTGTTAGGGTCATTTTTTTGGCTGATGGTAAAACGTTTGCAATCTAAACGCGAAGGTGCATCATCAAACGGCCTCAAACAAAAAAGTGTACTGATGCAATCACGTCAGACTTGAAGCGGTGATCGATCTTTTGGAAACCTATTTCCATAATGTCGAACATAACGGATTGTTTAGACATGCGCAAAATAAATCCGCACTGGGAAGTGTCGTAAAATATACCATCGCCAAATCGGATCAGATTGCTATCAAGGAAAGATTTTTATTACAACAGTCAATCGTATAGCACAGTAAACCAGTGTTTACCGAAGCAGGCAAACCGGAACACACATGGACCTTGTGATCACACACAGACACGAAAGCAAATCACCGAAACGGTCTTACTAAATAGGAAATGAATTCCGTATGAGTTTTGCCTTGTAAGCTCATGTGATCTCTGATTAGGTTTAGATGACTCTGTCAGCCCGAACGAAGCTGTTTGCGCGAGTACTTCAACCCGGATTGTAGATGCCCGAAAAACATGGGATAGGATATGCACTGACAGATGGAAGAAAAAGTGCCGATTTTGCAACATTCAAAGAAACGCATCGGTAACTGCAATTGTACCACAATCCTAGGTCGAATGGATTGAATACCTAGAATTCGGAAACCATTCCAGATGTGCTTTTATTTAGACATTGAACGAAAAATAATTAAAGCTACTGGTAAAAAACCATATTTTTAATAAAGTATCTATTTGGGTTGAGGAAGATATTGAGACGGTGTTTGCTGGTTCCTTTTGATGTGAAACGAATAAGATCACAAAAATTTTGCAATGCTCGGGGACCCCATCTACCAAATACACACAATCTTTGGATGTTAGTCAGTGCAAACCTTGAAATTTCCAACTTTCCAAATAAGTTTACTGTCTTGCCCCATCCGAATTTGACAATCAACAGAAAAATCTCAGTCTTTTCATTTGGAAATTTGTTCGCAACGGATTTCTCGATGTACTCCACTGAACAGTTTTCCGAGTTGAGATTGCTTTGGCTAGTTTTTCTTAACCCATAATTTGGGCAGTACTGCTTGAACCCCATGGAAATTCCTCAGCAGTGTACAACTTGGCCCATTAAGTTACTCAGTTATGCACCACTGGACTTAGAAACCAATCCCACGTTTATACATAATGTTAACAATATTCACGCACTCATCAAACCAATGCGCAAAGTGGATTTTCTTTCACGTCTCAACAAGCAAAGCGGTCCCATTCATTCCAAAACGATAAAAAAATACACGCAAATAGAATCGTCAGTTTTCTGGCCTGTCGGCTGAAAATGAACAATCTGCTATGGTTTGTCACAAACAGACATTGGAAATCCACACGGTTTGATCCTAACTGGATGCCTGGTTACATACCTACCAACATCAACTGTTTGCCTTTGTTTGAAGCTCCGGTCTTTTGGCTCGGAACATACAACATTCATCAACACTGCGGACAGCAACCTGTATCTTCGTGTTCGTTAATATATCCATCCGGAATTTCGCGGAAGGTACTGCTGGCATCCTCGACTGCTGTGTTCTTTCAGCACATGCATTTTATCTTTGCGCTCGTGATGCTATCCCCTCGCACTCAACCGCTACCCCCACTCCCAACTTGGTTCCCTCGGCTTCGCTTTATATGTACGCCTGTTCCTAATCGAATTGTACCTAACAAAACATCGGTCAACATTACCGTTTTTCAGACGGAAAATTCTGTGTTTGACCTTTTGAAAAGCAGTGCTTGATCGAAAACATGTTTCGGCTACTGGTGCCCATCAGTCGGGCTTCAAACGTCAACGAAATAAGAATCGGGGTTAGGCATAAAATTAATCACTAATCGTGCAGAAATACAAATCTCCTCGGGGATTAGTCAAACAGTTTTTCGTTTTTTTTGTTTTACACGTATCTTAAAATAATGGCTCTAGTCTGAAACCGATGAAACACATTTGCAAATCTCATTGGGCTTTTAACAAAGGGCGAATTTATTCATTGAGTGGTCAATGCGCTTGGATCACTTAGCTTCAGTTATCAGTTCTCCGTCAAAAATATGTTCCTTGTTGGCCTTTGTTTCCGCATCTCAACGGTTTTGAGTATATGTGGCTCGGTGATGGCATCAAGAGTGATGTTCGGAGCACCTTCAACTTTAAGAAATCGTCCTTGTAAGTGACAGAATCCCAACACTCCAGTCTTGCGACAAATCTGTACGATTTAGCTTCGCTGGGACGTTTTTACTCGAGCTCATTTGACTACTACTTTTTTAAGAAGTGATTTTCTATCCCCGTTCCTCTCTTTTGTTGGTTTGTAACTTACAAGCCTTCTCAGCCCAGCGGGTTTCTTGAAGACCAATTGGTGCTTCGCATTTTCGATGCTCTCCTAATTGTTCAACCAGGACTAGGCCCGAAGTTCACCTGGTAGTCCATCATGCGTGAGTTGTCTGGGAACAGCGCATTTGACTCGTAGTTCACAACATTTTTAAGAGTTAAATACGAAATCATCGAATTGGTCAGTGAGTTTCGGCTTTTTATTTTTTATCATACAGCTTTCCTTCAATCGTCAGGCAATTGATTAAATCACCCAATTCCTCGTGGTTCTTCAATTATTTTATTTAATTTCCCATCTACATACTTCTCTATTCCACACGCAGTCAGCAAAAAATTGTCACACAAATTGGATTTGTAATTTTGTTATCTGTTTTAAACAAGGCATCAGTGGGAACAACACGGTCCCTCTCCGTATCCGCAACACGAACACATTCACACACGTAATTGTAACAAACCGAACGATACCGGTGTAATTAGCTATCTTCAGCCTCCAAAATATCATGGTATTTATCGACTATGGTATAATTTATGTCCATCTGGTGGTTTGATATATACGCGTCGACTTCACAATTGCTGAGATTAACTAGGTGTCAAACAGAAGAGGTTCCAGCTAGAGATGTTTTGGTTTCCAGTCTGATAAGAAATCCAATATAGAATTTACATGTTGCCTGGTTAATGGAAGTACATCACTTACAAGCCCGTTAACATTTGCGGCAATTTGAATGGATGAAAATGGATAGATAGGGCTAAAAAGGGTACCAACACTGATACACAAGTAAATGTTGATCACATCGAACAATTATTCAATTTGCCGTTCATTTCGTCCACGCGAATCAAACAGTATTCATTTTGAAGTGGAATCAAGTTTATGGTTTTGACAAAACAATGGGAAAATTTTTCAACCGGACAAATGACCCGACTGTACAGTGGACGAACTAACCAAAGAACCAGAAACTTCGCGGCTAACAGTTACGAGTCCGAGTTCGATGTGCAAGCAACTAAGAAAATCCAGCAACAGAATAAGGTCCCGGAAAGTCAAAACTCATTCAAATGGACCAAGTTTACGAGATTACAATTTTTCGCGTCAAGAGCCAAGTTAACCATGGTCAGGGCACAAATGTTTTCGCATAAAGGTCACAAGTTCAAGACTGTCTGAGATATTGAAATCAAACCTGCAAATGAGGACTTTGTAGATAAAAAGAAGGCCACAGTCGAATAGGCTTGAGCACTGACAGGATCACCTTGAATGGTGGTGAAATTTTGGTTAGCCTCACACCCCATACGAAATCATCAGAACCAATTGATTCACATTCAACTGAGCTAGGATGAGTACGAGAATTTTCAAAGTTATTGAGTGTATAGTGAATGCTTATTTTACCGAGCTTTTCCGTTCATCAAATGCGGTTCCGACCGTTGTTCCCTGGTCACGGCTGATTGATATGTATTTCTATTTTGCTAAGAATCCTATCCTGCTGAGCAAAACCATTACCTTGTGTTGTTAATCTAGGAGACAGGGAACATTCAAAACAAAGCTTGAATAATTTTTGAAAGTGCCCATCAAGAAGAGAACAGGCAATCTTTATATCTTTTTTACGCAGAAGATAGAATACTTTGGATGTGTTGATTACGTTAGTCTGAATTTCTCCGTAAATATCGGTAAACCATAAGTAGGCCTCTGGAGAGCAAATCAAAACCCAAGCATCTTAATGAACAAAGCAGACAAAGGTTTCATGAAACCTCTATTCTTGCCACTAGCTCAACGGATGAATTTCCGGCGCATTTTCGTGACTGAAGTAATTAACTTTTACGAAAACATTGGTATAGTACTAAAACCACGACATGAAACGTGTTGCTTTCATTGCAAAAATATAATTTTCCCCGACGAGAGCAATTTTATGCATAACAGGGCAAACGTATTTTTTCTGACATTTTGAAAAAATCGCAAGGAATACATAACATGACAAGTGAGTAATCGTTACATGTGACATCTTAAAAAAACTCAAATTGTCAAGTTGTGCCCTCACTCGTCCGATTGGCTATTTGTGCACATTGACAACTGGGGATTCCTTGAGACAAAGTAGCACATGTATCAGTGGTGTGTAAAACGAATGATGCAATTCTCTGTGTGTGTGTGCGTGCGTGTGTGCGTATAGAATTGGGAAATTTGGAGTAGTTTTGATACTGGACAGATTGAAATGATTTTCGGGGATTCATTAAGATTGCTGTCAACAGTGTTGCATTTTTGAGGCATGGTTGGAATAAGCCGCAAGAGATGAGCTGGTTGCGTCAGTATCTTTGATGCATCGCGTGATCTGATAAACAAGATTTCACTGAATGCAGTTTGGAGGACAACGCGGGGCCAGATTATTGCTTATTCAACATTATTTGCTACCCCGTTGACAGGACCTGCTTCCGGTCTTGTCGGCTATCAGAAAAGTATTAGGTCATCATTTTACTCAGGCATTTCAGCATCCGACGTGAAAGTCGTCTTTTCGTTCTGCTAATCGATGTGCTATCGCAAATGCTTGTGGGCTGATGAGCGCCATTTCAGGCAGATTTAGTCAAGCGGCGATTTTCACGAGTGTCCAAGTCTTTCTTTCGAATGCATTTGAAAAAATAAAAATTGCGCACTTGGAAAAGTTCGGTTGAAGGATGTTCCGACGCATTTCGTTCATAAGATGCTAACATCTCGCTGCATCCGTCCTCTTCCTTGCTTGACAAACAGGATAAAGCTGATTAATTGTCTGAATTGATTTATTATTTCCAAGATAAACTTGCACCCACTTTTTGTCGTAACTTCCTATTCTCCAATATACGTTCGTGTCCATTAGTCAAGATCTACTGGGCTACCTTTGGTCGAATATTGAATAAATGCAATCGTTTACTATCTCTCTGACTTCGATGCGATTCGAACGCGCACATCGAGGGCATCCGGTACTGAATGTCTTCTCGCGATTTTCACGTGTGAATCATATTAAATATCTGAACACTGAAGCATCAAATGTTAGCAGTTTGGCTAGTTTTTTCTTCGGTATTTTTCTTTATTCAGTAGATATCAGTAATGGTCCAACACCCTTGGTCCACGACAAAACAAATTCATGTTTGTAGCCATTCACATGTGACGGAAAAAATTTCCACATGATCCGTCATTAAAATAAGACCAGTTTGTAGCGCGATTTGATATGGGAGTAAATTTCTCAATCGAAGCATACCGGTTTGAAATATTCGTGTATAGAAGGCGAAACAAGTAATGAATTGAATTTGATACTGTTCGTATGCTGTATGTGTCGAACACAATTTCACGTTTGCCGACTGGTAACGATATCAAACACTGGTGTGAGTTTTTGCTAACTAAACACGGACACCCGTGTGTTTCTTCTCGTGTAATTGAAATAATTACGTGACTCATACGAGGCTACACGATTGAACATGATTTGCCTTCTACGAGGTAAAAAAATAATCTTTTTTCCTGTTTCATTAGAACATCTGTTCAGTTGTCATTAACCACCAAGTAGAGACCGCGAATTTTTTTGGGATACACATCTGACTGGAATAGCATTGGTTAAGTTTTTCCAAGAAAACCACGTCAAGTTTGACTGTAGATTTGACCAAGTGCCTTAATGATAACCAATTTAAACTTGGATGCGTGGGCTCCAGTGACTGAAGTCCTCGGGATCAAAGACCGAAGATGCGGGCACTCAACATAGTGTGAAAAACTAAATTAAACGTTTAATCCCGATAGATTATCTTCAGTCTTGCAATCTTCTGCCGTTCGGAACTTACTTACTATTTTATCAACATACTGATCACCTATCGTCTCCGGTGTCACTGATAGGCACCATATCACAAGACTACCGAGGTCGTCTTTGAAGCAAAATGTGCCCAGCTAAATTGGTCGTTCTAGGAACTAGCACCTGAGAATCGAATGACCCTATTTATATCCAAAATTTGCTACATATTCTGGCCCCAGGATAAGAAACAGATACAAATTTAAGAGAAGATAATTGTGATAAGAAACTGATCAGTAATCGGTTCTGTTCAGTACATTCTGAGCGGACACAAACGCACAAACACTCGCGTGCACACGCACAAAACATGCACAGAAAAATTTTGTGGCAGATGGTAGAAAGACATACCATACGTAGTACTCGCCTTGAGTGTAACGGGTTAATTGTCGGGTATAGGCACTCGTTGAATCCCTTCAGAATCTTATCGCTTTACCGACCTTGTTTTCGGACGATCATTGCTTTCATGACAACGGTGGTATAACAAACAAATTTCCATTCATCAAAAGTTTTTAAGTATGGTTTCAGGAATTTGTCTGTTGATGCAATCTCAGACTATTTGTGTGTGTGTGTTTTGGTCTGTCCAGGTAACTGCGATCAGAATGCAACAGAAATCCAAATAACCCTATAAAGGAACATTTTACGGCCAAATGGAAGTGATGATTTCAACTATTTAGTTCTCCGCTCAATTTTTTTCCCATGTCCCGATAGGTTTTTATGAATGTGACAACAGTTTGTATACAATCCTTGAACGAACAAACACTTTCAAGAAGTTTGAAGGTGCCGGGAATAATGCGGTTGCAAAAGTCGATCACAATTGTTCCGGACATGTTTTCAAATAATCCTACTCATACGCTGATTTGCAAACGGGTAGTTTTAGTCAACGGGATAAAAACGACGTTTTTATAAGTTACTAGAATGCTCGAAACATTTGTTGTTGTTTCGTAACACTCGAGTCTATTTGATGGACAACACTATGTGCTTGCAAATGTGTGATCTCAAATGAACCACCAGATCAGATTTGGGCATGGTATGCCGTATAGAAGCTGATCGGATTCGGCCATCTATCTACCTCATAGCTTATTTTGGTACTAACTCAAAAAGGTTATTATCCTCTTTGTCCATCAAATTTCCTCGTTCGCCCATCCCCATGGGAGCGTGATGTGAATTTTGTACATCTACGAGGATGATAATGAATTATTATCTCACCGAATTCCCGGTGTCCGTTGTTTGTGCGTATTCACGTAACGGAATACTGATAGTCAAACGTGACCCAAAGCAATGCATGATTATGTGACCCCTGTGTGGGATGCTCCATTGACTGTCTATCTTCAGGGTGAGTCATGTTTCTCAGTTCTACAAATATGAACCAAGTTTCTGGGACCAGCATAAATTACCACGGGGCTGTTGGTTTAGTCCAAAAGGAACAGAAGCTCTTTCTTCCGCCAAAACCATCCCGATCGAGCATTTTCCCAATCCTTTCCGATCCCTTATATGACCGGCCGCGTGGAACGTGAAGTAAAAGCGTTCTTGTCTGTGTGTGTATGTACTTGAGCTTGCCAGTTTGTGAGTTGCAGGCCCCTATGGTGTATTATCCATAACAAGCTGTTATTCTCAACTCACACGGGGGCTGTGGTGAGACCAGAAAATGGACAAACAATGCAATTCACTCGCCTCATATATGTGGTTCTTTTGGCCAAGCTACGTGGTGTTGCAAACATAACAGATCATATCATTTGCATCAAACAACCACTGAATGAATGCGCCAGTGGAACTGTCACGTTTATCGCTTTGGAAAAAAAAACAAACGGAACAGACCGATAACTACTCGAAACAAAAATGCATATTTATACGAAAATGAGAATTACCGAGGAATGAATGTTACGGATTGTCTCGATAATGCAACTGCCATCGAGTGAACAGAAACTAAATAGTTTATCTCCATTTAGAGTTACGATCTTACGTGTTCCGTGCACGGTTTGTTGGTTCCTTTTCGTCAGAGGACGGAAACACAGACTTTGGTTCGTTCGGGCTTGTTGTCTCGGAGATAAACGCAGCAGAATACGTGCAAACTTCAAGCGCAAAGTATTGTCTTTGGAAAACATAATGGGAGTAAAATACTCCGGAATGTAAAAACAGTACAATGCACTATCCGTCGAAACGTGCCCGATTCGTGATATTAGGGTGCACTCATTAATTTCTTACTAAAATCTCATTTGAATCGTGAGAAGCATGAATGGATGATGAGAATGACATGGCGATTTTGACGGCTGACCCTGCATAACAGATGAAACTCCTCCGATGAATTGCCATATGATTCTTATATGGATTTATCATCCATTCAGGCTCCTGACGATTGAAATAAGATTCCATTGGGAAAGCAAAATAGGAGTGCATATTTGTGGGGATGATTCGAAAGCAGAGTACCACGACACCTGTAGTGTGCTTCCGGGGAAATCGTAGTCATCCATCTGTATGCGAACTAAACTACTCAGAAGAGAAAACCATTAAGCTCTTGAATCTTTCTCTTTCCATCCCCGATTACCTGGTAATTTCGAATGGTGTATGCGTGAGGATCAATACGATGTTCAATGCTATTGGAGTATTCGTGACGAAAACTTTCACTCTACCACAAATGAAAGGTCAGCTAAGTTTTGTAAACCCACAGTCTGTTTTTCCTTATCTGAAGAAGACGCTCGAATCGACTGACCGTGCACTTCTCCGTGAATGCCCCTCACAGAGGGAGATGTTGGAGAAATCTGTTCCAATTTCCCGATCTTTGTATACGAGCATTCAAAGCGGGGATCTCGCTTACGGATATCATTCTTCCGGGTGGCACCCTTTCGCTTTTTCTCTTCTAGTTTTATACGTGAGACTGTTATCCAGATAGCTTGCTGCTCATGTACGAATAAAAGGCATTCGTATTCGTACTGATAGAACACCATCTGCTTTAGAACTATCAAGATGATAATGTGTTGCTGAATGAGGACACACAAGGAATTTGCAGTTTTTTCTTGATCGTCCAAAATGACCACCAGTCGGTTAGACTAATAGCTAAAATATTTGGATCATGATCGTTCGTCTCGGTTTCGCATCTCAGATTGCGTGAAATGGATTCACGTGCCTGGGCATTCGTAACAAATCGGACGAAACAGATAGGCCCCGGATTTGTTGTCTTCGTCACTGAGTCGGATTTCTAGTGTTGCGTGACATACAAGATCCAGATAATTGTTTTTGAGAATACAAATGAATTACCTTGCATCGTTTAGAACAACTGCATTGTTTGAACGAATTGAAAAGTTGTTTGATATTTTGTTTGAATTGCGTCTAGCAGAAGTTGTAATACCGTTAGTAGGTTTAGACTAGTATGTAGGAGCTTTTCTTATTCTACACATCATGCCCAGTTTCTGCCAGGTGGCCAGTGAACGTGGCCGGCAGTAGGTGATCGACCACCACCTACTTTATTTCATATATTGGAGCCAAGAAAGCATACATATATAGTAATTTTTCCTCAGTTAGTATGCTCCTAACTCAAAGGGATAGATCAAATTTACCCAAACTTGCACAATCATTGGCTGACATATGATTGGAATTTCATTTGAATCTTTGGTAATATGCAGCAGTCTAATACCATCCATCACGGTCACGCATAAACAACTGCATCTGGGTTGTTAGTGTAAATAAGAAGCAAACGGCCGAAAGCTGAAATATATCATCTAGCATAGTTTGGGCCGAAGTTCCGACCATTTGGACCAATTTTCCAAGGCATCTATGACAGCTGAGCAAAGTCCAGTAAGATATTTCGATGTATCACACAGTCGGCATTTTAACACAAGCTATCGTTGGTCAAGTGGTCAAAATCTGAGAGGTTTTAACCCCCAAGACAATGGTTTTAATTGCCTCGTCACTGATCAACTTCCCTATCTCATTGCAACTCTTTCTACCTGAAAAATGATCGGCGTTGTCTGGAAATTAACAAAGAGAGCCTTAATTGATTTTGTTCTAGGTTTGATAAGATATGTTTCAACTCCACATTTGAAAGCTAAAGTTATAATTGCACTTCTTGATGTGATTGACTCATGTGTGATGCAGAGGAAGCGAGGCAGTAGCCAATAAGATCCGCTGCACGAAGGGTAAACGAGGAATCGTAGTCTTCGGATTTCGATTGGCTCAGTACCATGCACGATCGCACTGGGTCAGATGCATTCACAAACATGGCGACAGTTAGCTCCCATCCACCACCGAAGTGACCGACCGGATCTAGATTCTAACTCAAGAGCATTTTGCGGAGAAAAATGCTTAATCTACTTGACTACTGTTTTCCCGTTTGTCTGTGCTCACGACTGTCATCTTAGACTCATTATGAGGCAACTCTTGATTAGCAGGTAATTTGGTCTGTTGAATCGGATGTTCGACGAATCGGTTAATACCGAAAACAAGGTATTTGTTCATTTAAAGCGAGCTATAAAAGGCCAAAGTTCAGTAGCTTATCTGTAACCAGTGCTGCTTTGTAACAGGCCGACCAGTACTCACTTTGTTATCCACTAGACTTTCAACACCACGGGACAAGTAGAAGTATGCGGTAAGTGATCGAATTACTTACTTTTGATTCGGACATTCCAGCTTCATTTTCATGTTTTTATTCTCTTCTGATTTGGTGCACAAGTCAGCGTTCCATCTCATGAAACATTCACCGGTCGGCCATTAATGTCAGCTGTTTCCAAATAAAAATGTTTGCCCTATCGTGCCTAAGTTGTCCCGACTAGTGTTGTTTTCTTCTCGGGTATGGTGAATCCAAATGCTTTAGTGTTAAAATACCTTCGGAATAGTGTGTTTCTATTCAAATTCCAGTAATGTGCTTTTTCTATGGGGAGACTCCATTCGAAAATGACTGTTCCACGAATACACATTGGTGTGTAGGCGAATCAAGGGTAGGTAAAAAGTGATTCATTTCAGCTTTTTTCTAGCCTCGTTGGTAACGGGTGATTTTCATCATTTGCCAAAGTCATTTGCCATTGCAGGCTACTTACCAAAAACAATGAATTGTTGATTTGAAACAATCATAAAACGCCTCCACATTTCGATTCAAATAGTCTTTGCTCACGGACTTTCTCCTCTAGACACATTAGTGAATTCAAGTAGAATAGTAGAATACTATCACTTTCGAAGCACATCGGATAATAGAGCCCAATTTTATGTTACAGATACTGCCTACAGTCCGACTCCTGTTCACAAATCTTATCTATCAAGTTTTTTAAAGCCGAACACATTTATTTGGTTCCATTTGATTGGAAATTTTCCCAGCAAGATTGATGAGTCGTAAGTGATGCTGACAATTGTCAGACCGGTAATTCATTTTTAGTCGCATGAAATCCCCAGGAGAGCGAGTAAATTCAAGTTCCAGGTTTAGTTAAGGAGACTATCGTGAGTTCCACCTCCCCAAGCTGTATTCTAAGACGCTTGAAATTAGTCACTTAAGTGACAGCGTAAGGTCGACCGAACTCCAACTAAGGTCTGATTTGGTTCTGTACCGTAACAAATACAAAATTTGATACAATCCTGTCGTTGATGCCGACAGGTCCCATCCAGAACCGAACTCGGAAATACCACAAATCTCATCTTCACAATTGTACGAACTGTGCTGATATTTTTATGACATGTTTCATGCATGTGTGTGAGTGGTATGGCCCAAAGCTGCAAGGAGATATTAAACGGAGGAACCGTCAACAACCGTGATCGCGTAACTTGGAATGCCATGGTCATGAGCCCTGCTAAATCACGTTATCGGCTACCACCAAAAATGACCGGCAGTTCTGGCGCTTGACTGTCTAACCATTTCGGTGACGTATACTGCATCCACTTGACCACTGCCGGTCACACAACCAGACACCCAGACTGAGAACACTAGGCAAAGTGATCGGAAATGACGTTAGGATGATGTGATGAGATCCTGGGATTATTGTCGCTTATGAATCAATAAACAAAATTCTGATGTTGGCCAAACTAGTAACTACTTAGGTGACACACGGTAGCATTCAGTCAGTTTGAATCGGTATAATAAAGGTGACCTAGTTTGATGCGTTGGCTAATATCGAGGTAGGGGATAAAGTATATCGCAAAGATCTGTCGAAATCAAGCAGTGAGATAGTTTGAGATTGATTAAAAAAATAGAATCGGCTTCACCCAAATAAATTCATTATTTACTGTGAGACCGAAAAAGCTTTCGCGAAATTGTCCTCGCATCCTTCTCAGAAATTTCGAATAAAAATTCCTGGAATTCGAAAAAATCCCCGAGAGCTTTTATTATTGGTAGGTGACGTTGTCTCCATGGCAGTTTTCTTTAAGAAAATGCATGATAAACGTGAAAGCAAAACACGTCGGCCAGCGACATTCTTGAACCTCAGATGCATTTACAAGAGTTTGGTTTGTTGTTATTTGCTTGCGACCACTTGCACAGTATCAATCGCTCATGCTAAAGCGAACACATTCTACGAGGCTCATCTACCGCGAATGACGCCTACCTTTAGGCGAACGAAAACTATGCTTCCTGCAAGTGGTCAGCTATCACTATTCAGAACGGTAATATTTTTTCATACATTTGCTAGACTTGCAGCTTGTATAAAAGCTGATGGTGAAGAAAAGTCAGAAAGTGGGCTAAATTGATAAAATTGTTGACAAACAAAAGGTATTCTTCAACAGACAAAATAAACAGAGAAAACCAAACAAACAAGAAAAAAGGTGTCTATCTTTTGTTTTTGCCCAATTTATTCATAGATATATGTATGCGCTTCTAATTATACATAGATTTTAAAGATGATGCAAAACCATTAGCAATGATGAAGAAACAAAACAGCCAGAATATTTGGATATCACATGCGTGAAGTATGTATGGAGGTAGTAATTGGTGTCTGGATGAGTGAACAACATTTGCTCGGGATGTGACTGAGGCAGGTAAAAATAGTGGCGAGCACAAGTCCGACTTAGTCTGGCATGATACAATTGTCTGTTGACCCGTCAAGACGAGCAGCTTTTCAAACTAAAACTTACTGAATTGTGAGCATCTTTCTACCCTACTGCGATAACTGGGTTTTTGCATTCCATGTTCGGATTTCGTCTTAATACAACTTAACGACTTCTACCAGCAGCACGATTAATCTTCTTACAAAATATCTTAAGGCAGGACTGTTTCTGTTACGTGTATACCAAGAATATCATTTTACCAGTGAAAATTTAGTGATGCAAACTGTCGTTATCTCGCCTGTACAGAAATTTGATCTCACCATGCGAATCCTAATTTGCTAGTCAGTATTGCTCGAACCCGACTAGCTGAGCAGAACGCTAGATGAACCACCGTGAATGTTATCCGAATATTGTAAAAATGATCGAGGAGAATTCGCGCATCTCGAACAGGGAGAAGCATGTCACACAAAACGCTATTCTTCGACGTGCACGTTCGTAGACGTTATTGCCAATTTTGAAGCGAAGTTCGCATGCTAGAACTAAAATACGGACGATAAGAGGAATACATCGTGAATGACTTACTAATGTTCTACAAATGAGGTAGCTCAGACGTGATCAGTTATCAACTAACCTTTGTCGGATTGGAACACAAGGGAACTCCTAGCAAATTTCATTTAGTTCTTGTCTTTTTACACTAAAACTGATTAGCTCAGACAGCACCGGTTCATTTGCCTGTCTCTGTCTAACATAATTACCAAAAAACAGAATAACATATTCAATCGAGTAAAAACAGAGTTAGACATAGAAGAGCATAAATCATCAACGGCCTATTAGCATTCGTTGATAGGTTCAATTTTCATTAACCGATCAGAGGAAAATTTAAGCTAGGACGGTAAACCGATCGGTTATGGTCACTACTATGCTGTCATATATGTTCATTGTTTTCCTGTCACCTATTCGCACGTTGTCTGAGAAAAATTGTCGGGTGATGAAAGGCGATTCCGAACCAGTCTATATAAACTTACACGTTTCGGAAAGAACATGTTCCGGTTCCTTGTAATTCATTCAGCAATAATCTTGCAATTTTTCACACAAAATGGACATCGTGAACATGTATTTCGCACAACGTATTCTGCGCTGTTTGATGAACAATCAAGGTCGGCTTATGCGTTGCTTGTTTGAAGTTTGATGGTTGGTTACTTTCGTAATTGATTGTGTTAACCACGCTAACCGCTCGGTTCAAAACAAACCGATGACCCGGGTTTGGTACATCCACTTTCGCGGATGAGAACGCAGTATCCAATTAACGGGAGCGACAACTATCCTCGACTCATTGTCTTGTTAGCGCTGCTGCTGTGATCTCATTTTTCTATACGCATTGATAGTTTGAGCTGCACATTTTTTATCTGTGGCGATTCCACAATGTTGCTTTCGCGAAGCAGACGATAATATGCAATAAGAAGCGTTTTTTCTAAGAATCGGATCAAACTATTGTACGAACGTTATCTATATTTGTTAGCAAACGCCTAAAATGCTCTGGTGAAATTTATTGCACTCCACTCTGAGTTCAAGGTTGGTTTGTGCTTGGAGACATTCGAAAAGGGTCTTGTCTCTAAGTTATTCGAAATATGTCCAGCGGAACTGTTATGAAACGGTCTTCTGAGTCATTGACATAATTGTGCTCTTGTTGCGTTCATGGAACCTGAGCACTAAATATGACTGATGATCAAGGATGTTGCCTCCTTGAAAGAGTGATTAAAGGATTGAAGCTAGAACCGTTGGATGCAGTCCAACAGTGTTGACACATGGGCAGTGAAGACCAATTAAACTTTAGAAATCTGCGGATTACGAGCAATACGGTACAGATTTGTCATATAAAGAATCAAGGAAGAACTTGGTAAACTAGTTTCTTTCCACAAGGGATAATTAAATGCTTTGTGCTAGTACCATGAATATTCCTTCATCTGTGAACTAATAGCGGAGAACGTATCGTATGTCAGCACATTTTTGGGGAAGAATGCACTGATTATTGAGCCCTACGTGGAAAACCGTTACTCTGCGTGAAGTTTTGGCCCTCATTCATCAATTTTAATTGATCGTTTGAAGGAAATGCAAAAGATTCACTAAGCTGCAGACACTGAGGATAGGAGGCGAGGCAAATCTTTCTTCTTCTTGGATGCTGGTGTCACTGTGTCCTAGGATCTTCTAACAAGCAATTTCAGTTTTGCCACAACTTCTATCCTCCAATAGAATCTTTTTGTATTCGATCTGATCGCTTCTCATCCTTTAGTCCCGAAGGACTGGAAGATATCCATCTTTAGAAATCAAGATCACATACCGATCAAGCAACTAAGAGAACCTAACAAGAAAAAGCTGTCTAGACTAAATTAATTGCACGCACCCAGGCTACTGGGACATAAAACGAGCGAAACCTGCAGACTACTCAAAGGTAAATGCAAGCAAACATGCTGTTGGGCATGATAGGGCTGTAAACATAATTTAACAAGAAAATAGATTCTGCAGTTTTTCTTGTCGCCCAAGGTGTCTCTTCGCAACCACCTTCATGTTCTATTTCTACGCGAGATGCTTTTGAAGAAATTCTGGTTCAAAACTAAAATATATTGTGGGCCTGACGTCCTAAGCCCCAAAGAATGTGCGCCCAATCTATGCCTTACGTTTCCTGAATTATCTGATAATTTGTTTGTCGGACAACAAAATTGCTGGAAGATGCCTGCCATAACTCCAGTTCCTACAAATTCCGTTCCACTGTCTGTATTTCGGCAGCTCCGAAAGTTTTGGAAAAGGGAAACCGTCCCATATATTGTACCTCAGCTAATCGTTTTTGATTCTCATCAATTTGTTTTTCGATCATCCACGTCCACTTCTGAAGTCCTGGTCACCGTACCACCATATATCTTTGGTATTAGACACGAATGAAACATGAGTGAGGATCTGCTTCCTTAGATAGGATCAAGTTGCTCTCACTTCTCTCTCGTTCAGATGTAGAACCACCCATTTCTCCCCGGAGTGATTACTTCTCCGGACAACAGCAATACACTGGTTAAAATGGAAGCACTGCCTCTGGTGTCACCTCTACTCTTGTTTCTAAATTTATTCAGGTAGCTTCTTTAGCCTTAGGTAACTTTCATCCCAACAAACGCACCATATGCGCCTTATCATGTCCGCATATAATGTAATTCTCGGTTCGCCCTATGCTTGTAATACTTCGTTTTTGCCTTGTCACAGTGAAAGTTTGGGACTGTAAGAGGGGTTTACAAAGACTCATCTTTTGATCACCATAAAAACATAGACATCACATTTCCTGCTATGAAAGACAAATAAATGCTCCCCTTTCAGTGATGCGCCTTAATATCTGATAACGGAGGAAACTAGATTAATAAGCTCCAGATCCCATGAGCTCTTTGAGTGACTGTACTATAGTTCTGTATCATCAATATCTCGTTATCTTGTGGCATGTTCGGTTGCTTTATGGTCTTCAGTCACTGTGTCAACCGTCCGAAATAATCGTTTTTTAAAAACCCAGTTGGCTATCACCCACGATTGGGATCTGGAATTGGTGCACTTCGAAGAAACCCTAATCCATGCAGATAAAAGCAGTCACTGTGGCTTGCAGGCAGTTCTTGGATGCTCATTCCGGCCAGGATATCCATTTCGGCAATGTTGAGTACCAACACCCGAATCCTGTTTAAGAATGTGTCGGATCTGTCAGTTCCACCCTGGGGTCATCTGTACACAAGAGTCTTGGTTGAACTGCATATTCTGGATTCATCTGTGTCGACTGACGGCTTCAAACTTCAATGGCAGGAAAGAGTCTCCAACAAGAAAAATGGAGTTTTTGGCTTCGATGACAAACTACTTCTGGTAAGATCTTCCCGCAGTTGCTGAAGTCTCTGAGGAGGTGAAAGGAGCATTTCAGCAAATCTCGTATTATTCAGTTGTTCGATGCTCTTCCACCCTAAAAGACAAAACTGAAATCAAAAGCATCGACACACCAGCCAACTCATGATTGGTACCAAAAGCCGATCCCCAAGGCACGTGAAGGAAAAGACGTACGTGAAATGTTTCGAGGATGTCGACAGCATTAATTAAGCTTTCATCCATCCTGCTACTCACACCTCAGTCACGTTTGCACAGGGTGATGATATAACTCTTGGGTTTTTTCTAGAGAAGAGGTTTCCAACCATTTTTAAAGTTATTACAGGGACTGGTCCTGACCGTCTGCCCTAAGCTATTTTTAGACACGGTGCTGTGACCCCTCGCTAATGCATTCGCCTATCGAGTAAACAAATCATCAATTTTGTCTTCTTTCCCTGACCGGTGGAAGCCCGTTGCTAATGTTCTCAACCCAAAATCTAGCAGTTCAACTGTTTTAGCTAAGCGCTTTCGACTTAATGCCTCAGCATCTTCTGGTCTTAAGGTGACAGCGCACTGTACTTCAGCGCTTATGTTCTTCTATGAATCACCCTTGCGACCAAATTCAAAATGCTCATACATCTAACACGTTCACTTTGGATGCCGTCACTTCCCTTATTCATCACGTTTATAAGTTCCTAGTCGCAACGATAAAATCTGTGCCTTGCTGCCTTTCTGGACTATTCGGGTACATTTGGTTCTGTCCTACTTTCTCTGCGGCTTCACAAACGGAAGACATTTGGTTGTCTCAGGCCCTTATTAGCATGGCTCTCATCAGTTTACCAACCGAGTCCTGTTCAAACGAATGGGCGGAAAAACGCCAATACCGTCGGTTAACAACTCAGGCGTGCTTGAGAGTGCTATTCTTCCATCTTATTTCTTTTCTACATACACCAATCACTTATGAAATAGTACCCTACGTAATCTGATTAATTATGCTGATGAATTTGTCCATTCTCAAGCCTTTTCTAACAACGATGACTCTCAAAGCCTTCCCAACAAATTTTACCCTCGATTTCCCGGTACAAGCAGGTTTACATCTCAACACGTCCAAATGTTTCAAATGTCCAGGTTTGATTCTGTGAAATATCTGGGAGGTTATTATTGGTGAAAGTCTGGAGTGGGCATTTCACATTTCCACCTGCGTAAAGAACCTCTGAGGATTTTCATTTCGTATCAAAAGACTTCAACCCTATAAGGTGAAATAAACCACCATCTACTGTTTAGTATACCAATGTGCTTTCACGATCCTTCTTTACTTCTCTTCTGTTATTTCCACAGGTTTACTAAAGAAAANACTTTGGATGCCGTCACTTCCCTTATTCATCACGTTTATAAGTTCCTAGTCGCAACGATAAAATCTGTGCCTTGCTGCCTTTCTGGACTATTCGGGTACATTTGGTTCTGTCCTACTTTCTCTGCGGCTTCACAAACGGAAGACATTTGGTTGTCTCAGGCCCTTATTAGCATGGCTCTCATCAGTTTACCAACCGAGTCCTGTTCAAACGAATGGGCGGAAAAACGCCAATACCGTCGGTTAACAACTCAGGCGTGCTTGAGAGTGCTATTCTTCCATCTTATTTCTTTTCTACATACACCAATCACTTATGAAATAGTACCCTATGTAATCTGATTAATTATGCCGATGAATTTGTCCATTCTCAAGCCTTTTCTAACAACGATGACTCTCAAAGCCTTCCCAACAAATTTTACCCTCGATTTCCCGGTACAAGCAGGCTTACATCTCAACACGTCCAAATGTTTCAAATGTCCGTTCTCTCTCTCTCATCTGAACCGTCTTCCAACAACTGAGAAACGTTTACCAGGGTTGATTCTGTGAAATATCTCGGAGGTCATTATTGGTGAAAGTCTGGAGTGGGCATTTCACATTTCCACCTGCGTAAAGAACCTCTGAGGATTTTCATTTCGTATCAAAAGACTTCAACCCTATAAGGTGAAATAAACCACCATCTACTGTTTAGTATACCAATGTGCTTTCACGATCCTTCTTTACTTCTCTTCTGTTATTTCCACAGGTTTACTAAAGAAAAGCTAGAATTCTTCGATGGGAACTCAGCTGTTAGCCACGTGTCTTTCATATCACTAAGCCAATTGTCTATTATATTGTTTGACCAGCTCTTTTCTGAATGTGAAAAATTTACCCACAATATGCATTTAGATCCACGTATCCTCTGCACAAAGTGCCGCTCTCCTGTTTCAACACGATCTGTTTTTCCTTTCATAACCTCTAAAATCGAATTCTATTGGAAATTCATTGCCCCATGTTTAGCACGCATCTTGAAAAAAAACGTGACCGTGTGTCAGACGAATTACTGGGCAGTATATGAGGAATGTTTAAATCATTGCTCTATGAGTTTCCATTCTGTTTGTTTTGCATGATATGTTCAATCCTTGGTCACTAGGGATTTTGACTAAAATACGATATTCATGTGCACATGATTGTGTACAATATAATGCATATTACCTTTGAGTGAAATTTTATCGAAGGCTAAATTGGTCTTGTCACATGACGCTTATTTTCGCGAAAAAACCAGATGTTGCGCTTTTTGTATAACCAATTATTAAATATTTTTTATTCCTGATTTCTTCCTTGCTGACTGGACTCATGGATCCGTCATTTTGCCCGGTCTCTTAGCGAAAAAATGCCAACTGAATTTCTAGATCCAGAGAATTCTTTGCTTCTTCTAGCCGCATTCCCGTATATCTGTTTGCTGAGCCCAACATGTTCCAACATGCGAAGGTTTATCAAAAGCATTCGACAAGAGTACTCTCACTGATACCTCCCATCCTAGACACGAACTCCTAGCAAAGTGATTTTCTTCCGTTGCCAGTTGTACACATTTTCATATTATGCCCGGCCGAACGCACATTTGCCCAGGGAGATTTATCACAGATCTTTGCAAGATGACGCAACACGGAAGAGAAACAATGCCCCAACAATGGAGATTGATGAGACATGGTTTAGCTTGAATTTTGGAGACCAATAAAACGAATGCCACTGAGGAATAAGCGACTCTAATTTTCACATTAACATTATTTGCTAAAACGATGGCGCTTCAAAACAAGGATTCAAGTAATTTGCATGAAATGTAAAAATTAAAGTACCATGTCCAACCAACGTCTGGTAATCTTATCAAAGGGAACATTTTTGGGAATCCAGGACCTGTAGTGGAGCGTAGAAACCGTTGGGAATTGCACAAATCACTCAACTACTCGAATGATATCAATGTTGCCAAATAAGGAGACAGCGGTTTGCCGCTGGTCACAGGGTACGTAAAACCATGTAGCGTAAACAACCAGTGGCATATAGCAGATAACACGACTGAGAGCTGCCAAAAGATGGGAAATAAAAAGAAGGAAACCAACTAGACAAACGAGCAAAAGATTCATGACTATTGCCAAGTTATTTGCACCAGTCTGATCGATTATTTTAATCGCTGAATTCGTTTTGTGCGTGTGAGATGTGTATCGCTTTCACGCACGCGCAATATTTGTTCTCAAACTTATGGTATTTTTCTTGATAGAAGCGGGTAAGCCACCTTTTTTATGACTTCCAAGATACGGAAATTCACAGTGAACTCTGATTTTGGCTAAGCGAACCTTGGTAGAAAAGAAATAAAGTATTTATAACTTCGTCAGTTTTCAACTTATCTCGAGATTGGTTTTCGCGGGAAATTTTTTCATGCTATATAAACAATAGCTAAGGTTGTCACAGCACTTGGAATGGAACACCAACCCGAGGTGTTTGTACTCTTCCCTTAAAAACTTCTTTCAAAGGTACATTTGGCTCGCTCTTCTGCAACCTTCTTTTTGATCGCTGCACCATCCGGGTGCGCAGTTTGCTTGGTATCGGTAGGGTGCACTTTACTACCCATTCACGGCCATACCATCTTCTGGCCAACAAGTTCGCCTGGGACCAGCGTATCAAACAAGCACACGGGTTTCACAGGGTTTAGACCGATTGCTTGCAGGAGGCTGTTTAATTCCGGTAAACTACGGAATAACTACCAGTTCGTCCAAGCGTCCCACTCAGTATAAGCGGTTAAGCACCAAACGTAAGCTGCAGGCGTGAGACATGAGATATGACGTGATTTTGGCCAGTAATCCACAAGCAATATTTTATTGTTCAATAACACAACGCAATCAAAATTGTTGACGAGTTGTCGGCTCTTTGGTTACCATGGGTAACCTTTGATCGGAACTAATTCCACACACAAATTATAGCGGGACTCCGGCCAGCACTGAAACGCGTTACCCGTGGTGACCGAACCTATGATGTGCCAGCTACGTTACGTTACCAAGCGATGGAATTTTACAACAAACATTCAAAATGGCGTGTCAATATTGCTGTACCCTGCAAACAAAACTTGCTTCCGAAAACACTGCTTTTCTTACTCGATTGACGAATCTGATAAAATGATAATCGGTTTGGGTTGCATGCACATTTTGTGCCATTTGTTAGTAAATTCACAAAACAAACTGTCATAGTACACATTGTAAAAAAACACCCGTCAGTTTCTATATCTCGTAAATTGAATCTATCAATGATAAAATAACAGTTCACATCTCCAGCGGTGCACGCAAGCATACATCTTAAGGCTAACTAATTGTGCTTCCTAAATGCAAAAGCCTAGAAAATGATTATCAATTTCCAAATATTTTGAGGAGGTTACGTGAAGTAAAATTTACACTAAACCAATTCGCAATAAGGATAAACTTTACGCGTAATCATTTTTCATTATGTGGTGTCAATATTCAGCCGACCATCCAAAAAGCTGCAAACGTTTGTTTTGAAATTTGATGTGAACAGGATAACCGACAACGTATCACTTGTCGTAGAAACCGGACGCATTAGACTGACGGTTAAAGGTCTCACAGAATTAGTAATTGACGGCGGATACGTCTTACGATAAAATTCATTAAAGTGTCAAAAACAAACTCGACCATGTTAACGGTCATCACTTATGACTGACAATTGCTGAATAGAAAAACAATGTGCACACGATTTCAATGGGACGTTGATAGCCCGCGGACAATACGTTTGTGCGAATTATTCGTTTTACGAATAATGATATTTATAAATTTATTTTTCATTCGGTCCAGAATAGCATTGGAAGCGCTTTGCGCAGATTGCAACTACTTACAACACAAAGCTGTTTCGTAACTGCGTGCGAAGAATGTTGAGACGGATAGAAATTCTCTGCCTAAGCAAATCGCTGAACGTGAATTTCTCCACTCATAACTAAGGATTTCTCGTATAGTTTTTAAAGAAGAAAAATCCTCATTTGCGGCCACTTGAACTAGAAGAGTTTTAGATTTTCTTTTTAGTCTAAAGTGATTCCTGCGTCGGATTAACGTTGAGACGGTCAGTTTGTGTTCTTCTAGTCGACAGGCGTGGTGAACCTTTAGCCATAGAGAATGATTGATAGTCTGTATTCTAGTTGTTGCACCTTTTTAATTGTTGAATGCGTATAACTTTTTCTGTTGATTACCTCATCGAAAAAATAAGTACCGGTTCAGACAAATCGTCCAAAAGCAAAATCCTGTAACGTTGAAAATCTACCAAAAGCTCTACCTCAATGTACCTGTCATTTAACCAGCGTGAAGAATACTTTCCAGTGCATCCCGCAGAACCGGTCAGAATGTTTGGGATGTAATAGAATTGTCCAAATCAACAGTTTGTTTACGTTCACGTTACTTTTAGTCATTCAATCTTAATGGGTAGAACTTAACCCAGTTGAGAGGATCGTGGTTCAAATTTTGGTTAGCTCTATGTCAAGACAAACCTGTCTGAATGCGTCAGTAAGAAACTCATTATATTTGACAAACATGTCACTATGTTATATTCTGTCGTTTGCATTGCACCATGTAGTGTGATTTTAATTTATTTGCCGTCACAAAAATACAAACCATGGAGTTCACACATGAAGAAATTTTAATTCCCCTTTGATTAAAAACACCATGTGCACAGTTTAGTGCTCAAAATAATTTTTTTGTTCGTTTCAAAACACGAATACAGATCCAAACGGACGGAAAGTTCTGAAAAATGCTTTTGACACATCCAGTTGCAAACCGAGTGAACACAAGCCTCACAGAGGCGTGTCATTTGGTTGTTAGCGCATGTGCATGCCATGGGATTCTTTTCGGTGCTTTTCTTATGGACCAACTTATCCTCTATATAATAATAATATTACCGATATAGTTGCCTAGGCAAAGGTAGACAATGAAGTTTGATTGAAATGGCCACGGATTTTCTGAATTTCAGTGTTAAATAAATTGACCAAATGCGTGGAGAAGCCTGGCTAAGTTGATCAGACATTCACAGTCTGATGAAGACATCGGTAACGAAAGAATCCCGAGCATGGGAGTTTCACAAAACACCATATTCGATACTTATAGCTTCGAAGTTCCCGGTCACTTTTTCGGGTAAATCATGTACGGTGTTGACTAAAGCTCTTTCCCCAAAAGGAAAACAGAAAAAACGGTCATAGATCCGTTCCATCTTGAGGGTTCACCTTGATGAGTACGGGAAAGCTATAAGATCAAATGGATTGGTTCTGCACGTTTCAGAACTCCTGAATACTGAGCCGGCTTATCGATACACATTTATTGGTAGACATCTGTGCGTCTGTTATTCACTCTTAGTCCATTTCTCATATCATAACAACACCGAAACATAACCTCATGTTCTACTAGTCCAAACTATCCACAAAGTACACCCCATACAAAATGTCGGATGCATCGATTAGAATGTGGTTTGACCTAGTTTTATCTGTATTCATTCGGAGAACATATTTCGGCTTACACAAGTCTCACATTCGGCATGCAAATCTGTTAATATTTTGGCCCTGTCAGCAACACAACGGACAGTAGTTTTGGCATTTCAGGGAGCATGAATCACTCTCCAACATCTGGCTTGCGAATGTTTGCGTGTGCATTTCGGCGTGCACATCATTTTCGCGCATGTGCAAATAACAGGAGAGTAAACTTTGAATTTCCCAACCAATCTAACTGGTCGTTTAAAAAAGTTCTACTTCAAAGATTCATCGGGATTGAATAAAGCTTTTTTTTAAGCTATCGTTAGATCAATTTCCTTGGATGCTTAGATAAATAATAACCCCATTTAAGTGCAGTTTGCTTTCGGAAAATAAATGTTGATCTCATGATTAACTGAGGAGATTTGTTTCGTTATACTGCTCGTCATGAATGCAAATCAAACAGTCAGACTTACACATGTGTCTGATTCATTTTAATTGCGCCGAACAGGAGATCGCCAATGTTCAACGATAAATCGGCATCAAACACAACTCAATCTATTTCATACTGACCTCGGAAAACCCCGTCATCCACGTGAATCATTTGTGCATTCTAAATTAAATCGAACTATGCCACGAAGCTATGCTAGCAGTCGGTTAAGGGTATCGAAGACCGGAATTCTAAATAAACAAACTATTCTTTACGTACAATGCAGAATTTGGATGTTTCTAAAATTCCACTTTTAAACTGAATGATTTTGTTTGACATTCAATTTTTTTCATAAAACCAGTTCATTCGAGTCATCCGAAATTCCGGATATTGCGGCATAAACAGGATGATGGTTAGTTTGTTAAATGTGTGGTTTGCACATGGTGACATCGCGACAATGTAAACTACACGGGTTCTATTCTGTTCTCTTTTTTGACCATATATACATGATGCATTTGCAAAGATCGTGACTTTTTCTGGCCGATTGATAATTTCGATGATACCTGTTGATTACCATTCATTTTTCCCAATTATTTGAACTTGCAACTTACGAGTAAATCTTGTTCGCTTGATAAATTCAAGAAGGAAAGGTTTTTTACATGATTATTGCTTATATTAGCTAGGGCTTGAAAGTCCTCTCGTGTACTGGTGATTTCCACAGTGACCTTTTGTCATAATGCCACAATATCAACCAAGTTATTCGTTTACTTCTTTGCGCTGTCCATTTCTAACGTTGGTTTAACCATGACCATTTCACCCGTAAATGTCAACTTTGATTTGATTTCGGTTGGTCGCTAGCCAGCAAACAGCTACTTTGGTTCAGTATTCAAAATAACCAACTAGAGAACAGACGTGCGTGAAAGTAGCTAATAGTGGCAGTACTGTTGTCATACTCCTCGGCTAAATTCTCTCCGTCACAGATCCCAAGACACTCACTTTCGTCTGATGTAATTCATCCGGTCGTCAGCCCGTATTGGTAGGCAACCCGTAGTCATAATAGTGCCAGTGTTGGTAGGTTAATCGTCTGCTGTCACGCAATCATTCGTTTTGTTACATTACCGTAGACAGACATGACCCTATCAAGGTTGAGGATGCAAGCAAACTTAAGGCTACACATATGGTCGGTAGCGCACAGAACCGATCGTGATGCTTCATGGAATTACGCTATTTCCTATTTCTATCAGCCCCATTATACATTTGTGAAATGGGTCATATTTATGATTACAAAACGCACGACCAAAAACAAAATAAAACTGGTTGCATCTTTTTCAAACGTATTTTTCCGTCAGCAAACAATCGAAATCGCTTTCATAAGGGAGCCTGGTGCTGCACTGTTTTACTAATATAAAATCCACCGGGCAAATTAGGTGAAAGCCCTGCATCTCAGGTTTGATCACTCATCAGGTGGCCAGATGTAAAAGTAAACAAGGAAAGTTTTCTCTACCTCCAAAGTCTTGTTTTAAGCAATAGCATCTATTTTAGTTGGTTATGAATCGGTCAGATAACCTAATTTCAAGGTTACAAAGCTATAAAAAGAATGAACGTTTTCATTATTTGGATATTGAATGCGTCTGCCCATATCAGCTACGAATTGTCATGTTTCTGCTCGATACTAAAAGTACATTATTGAAACTGGTAGGTCGAATTTGACTGACAATCTGTTTTTTTCTCAAGGGATTAGGGTACATCAGTGTCGGAAACTACATGGCAATTCAGGCAACCGAGATTTCTGACCCCAGGAATCACGGGAATGACATGCTACAGCAACTTGTTTTGTAAACTTCAGTCATTGGATACACCTAGTAGGATAGCCTGAACTTCCTCGCTACCATACTAACAGATCGTCGTATTGGTAGGATCATACTTCGCTGTACTCTGTCGGAGCACTTAATCAACCAAGAATGTTTGACATAACATCGGCAGGACTCAGATCAAGGCAACGCTCGAGACCTTCTGAAACGGCAACCAAGTTTTGGTTGATCGAGGCCTGCGAATAGCTACACCAATATGTTTGATTATGATATCTGACAACTATTTTTTTAGGAAATCAGACGCACAGAGTTCTGCGACCTAGCCTGAAATCTTTGATATCATGCAACATGAACGGTTTACGTTGGTCATAATTAAATACGAAATCCCAAATTCATTATTTATTCAATTTAGCCAAGCCGCCAACTAAAATTAATTGTAACTTTCATCCAAGTTGTGTGCCCAGTATTCCGTCGGGAAACATCTTCATTTTAATCAATGTGAGCATCATTCAATTACCCGTATGACAATGGAACATCTGCATTGGTTTGCTTAGTTCAAACTTTCTAAAGACCAAACTGGATCCAACTTTCTCAAATTAATTAGTTGGATGCATTATGAAAATGTAAAACATTTTTCTTTTAAACAAAATCGGTAAACGGACTCGTTGGGTTTGTGAAGCATGCAAAAAGTCAAAAAAAATATTAATCGTGCCGCCGATGAGTTTGTTTAAACTTAACAAAGTATCATCTATTTAATTAGCTAGATTCTTTGACGGTAAATTTCAAAATTTTCCCCGTGTCATCAAAGAGGGCCTGTAAAGCGGCACATTTCTCTCAGATGATAAGGGTTGGAGAAGAGGAATCTGCAATTTTTTTAAACGCACTATGACCGCTGGTATTTGCCCAAGTTTGTAATCAGTCATAAATTCACGGCGATGCAAACAATAGAGTAGTACAAAATTTTGTGGATTACAAATATTATGAACTCACGGAAACAGATCACCGTGTTCTCGTAAGCGGTTACCGTGTCAGCACAATCCGATCGGAATTGTGCTATAACGAGGTAAACAATCAATCAAGTTATGATCTATCTTTGCCAGTCTAGGATCAATTTACAAAATTCTCTTCAGGTCAGATTAGGTCACAGAATACAAACCTGGTGAAGTGTGTTCGCTGAGACGATGGCATTGTTTTGATTTGAAAAGTAATTTGTGTTTAGGTTGATTAAGAAGACGAATAACTGACAGTAAATTTGATCTAAATAGAGCACACGAAATGTCCTTTTACGGTCAAACTGATATGTAAAAAAAAACAGACCGCCACGATTTCTTTAATATGCTACTTTCTTGTCAAGAATGCATCGGATCAACAGCAGAGTTGTTTTTGACACAAATACAAATGATCCGTTGTAAAAAGCGAACGAGGAATAGTACGAAATATTGATTTGCATACCCAAAAATGAATGACCTGAAAGGTGCAACAGAAGTTTCATGCTTCATGTTTGTATTTTATTGTGACGTTTGTAGTACTGTTAGCACTATGTTGCTTGTAGGTGCTGCAGTTTTTTCCATTGTTTCGATTGACCTCGGTAACCATTTTACGAGCAGAGAACTCTGAAGATTGGTCGGCACATCAGTGGATATTTGGTTGTATAGTGGTGATTTTGCCTGTACGTGTACATGTACAAACGATACACGGTTTGTTTTCTTTCATACTGCCTATTGGTATTGCGATCCTTGTTTTGTTTAATCGTCCGTTTGGAAAGGGGAAGTCCGAATCCCGGAAATCTGTGCTTCGTTTTTGCTGTTGACGCATGTAGAATGAGGTCTATAGCCAGCTTGTCAATATACGTACGTTCTGTAATTATTTTTAATCTGTACTGGTGCATCACCAATCTACATTGTTCCCATTCTGCTATAGTGCCACGGGCAATTATTTAGTACTTTTGACATCGTGATTGAAATATTTCATTTTCTTTTTGTGTTCTTTCCCCAACCGGCATTTGTCTAGTGATTTGCTACCAGACATCTTTTGAATGCCCGCTCCACAATACGGCGTCATAATGGTCTAATTATTGTTTTGAACGAATTACGAATTATTTGTAAACGCATAGGTTTACGTACTTAACAGGACACAAGATACTTCATCAGATAGGCCATGCGACGAGCTCCACGAATGAAAACGGCTCTTTCTTGCAATCGGTTTGCAAATTTTACATCTATGGGTACCTAGAAAATTACCGGTCGGAAAGAATGTGAAAGCACTGAAGTCTCGGACAGTCTCTGTTTGCACCGAAAGGGTCCGTTTAGTATAAAAATCTTCAAAAGTCGCTGTGATTTTGTCTCTTTACGTATGTTGCGGGTCTGCATGCATGTTGCATTTTTATTTGATATGGCCAACAACCGTCATGTGACGTGTTGATTTGGCGCCGGTATTTTGTTTGCATTTCATTTAATATTTGCAAGCGTTTTTCAAATCTGTCCGCCAGTGGGGAAATTTATATTCATTTCACGCACTGTAGACTAGTTTAACCGTGGACTAAATACGGGCACGAGTTTATGGGTCTCCTAAAACATGTATGTTGAATTTCCATTTAGTTGAGAAAAAAGTTTAAGAAAGTGATGCATCTCGCATTATTCGTAAAGTTACTCGAAAAGTTTTACAGGCTGACCCAACAGAAACTTTATCGGTCAACATGTGAGGACTGTTGTGCGGAAAGACTTTTCTCAAGCCGGAGGTCCAGTCATGCCCAGGAGGCCAGTGGATGGAGGTCTGACGGAGTAGTGTCCCGGTCCTGAGTTCGGGATTTATCTGAAGTGAATGGAAGATTAGTTGATCCACTTAGATAGGTTTCCACTCATTCACTTTCCGACGTCTTCCAAACAGGTTCTGATTAGAGTCGATAGACTTAGTTGAGAATCCCAGAGATTCTCTCGCTTAGTTGTTTGCTGTCTAGTAGTAGTATTCTTTCAAAATCCTCTGTGATAAATATGGACCTGCTTGGAGTTTCCGTACTGGTTTAACACCCGAATGGCTTTGAGTCAAAGTCTCCAGTTAGGGTTCCCAAAGGATTACCCCTTCCTCGTTTTGGGCAGCCGCGAAGTACCGACAGTCCGAATACATCCAGTATCCTATCTGCATCGAACCTTTCTAATTTCAGTTCTTCCGAGGTAGGAGCAAAGCAATTTGCTGAGGAATCACGGATTGACTGATTTATCTGAAGCAAACATTAGTGAAACGGGAAGAAATGGCTTGAACGCTTTACTGAAACCCAAGTATTCACGTCACTTGAATCTCCGCACACTTATCCAAGTAGGGCAGCAAGCTGCCCTTGCTAGAATTGTTGAAACTTGTAAGGTAAATGTATGATGTGCACATAGGACCCCACTTTCGTAATCACTCTTAGTAACCCTGATGCGATCTCATCCTCTCGCTCCGGTCTTCGTGTGCCGTGTGATTCAGTTTCCGGTACTGATAGATTGGATCCCAGTTAACATATGTCTAGTTGCACTTTGGTTGAACGGGTATGTATATGTGAATAACAGTCGACTGAATAGTTGTTGTTTGTTCGTTGCACCTGTGAATGCGCCCAATTCGAGCAGTTCCCGTGAGGCGAAAGATAATTTCAATTGCGATTTATCTCGATTAATTGTGTAAGCAAGCGAGAGAGAATTACTGACTTTATTAGGGTACGGATTTTTACACAAATCGTCCCGATAAGTTTGTTTGCACCGGTGCCAACGTAAATATTTCATCGTTTGTACACTTCGTTTTTTCGTGACCATCGGTAGCTGACAATATTCGTTGGGGAATTTTCAAACCTTTTCCCCCCGTTCAGTCCATTCCCCATGAAAGTAACCTTCTTACATTTGTTTGCATTTCATCTCGTTGACCGTTTTTGAGACTATCCATCGGTAAACAAACGAAAAGGAACACTCGTTTTGTCTCCATTTAGAAATGCGGTTATGCTCACGGTTAGCCGTGAACCACGAAATCAATGCAGAAATTACGTCAGATTGTTTTTATCGTATTGGCCAAGGGTTTCCACCATCCAGAAGAAAACTCAAATCGAAAGGCCCGTTTCATACGGGGGTAAATTTCCGCGGACGACTAAATCGTGCGGATAGAGACGTGCTTCATGTTCTGGAAAATTTTTATCCATGTGGGAAGTCAATTCAACACACATTAATCGTTCCGTTTATGTGAATTATGATTTATGTCCTTTGATTTGTTCATAACGGGTTCAGGTTTTTTGTGAAACACATTCGTGACCGTGGGTAGACCGTTGTATCAACTCTTGTTCGTTTCTTGTGCAGCCCAACGAAAGCTGATAACCGGGCTGGACTTTAGTTTTTCACATCTCATATAGAATTTCCCAATTCCAAACTCACGCAACTAAAAAAATCTGTCGAGAAATTTCCCATACACGACAGAACAACCATTTGGTCGAATGTTGGATGCAAACAGTTTTATGAGGCTGGACTTCAAGATTCCGAGGTAAATAGATCTTTAACCGACAAAGTTGAAATAATGCGTTACCCTGTCTCTTATACACCGTTTCAGTTTGCCCTTGTTAGAAAAGAGCAAACCGGTTTCCATGCAATGTTCCTTGGAAAGAAAACCATCGTCAGTCTAAATGCAGATCAAATGTTATAAGCCTCAAAGTGGAAGGTAGAAAAGTTGCAGGACAAAAAAAGGAAAAGTGAGACGATGAAAAACTGTGTTCCTAAGTTTAGCATTTCATTTATTTTACCTCATTGATTGTTCATCCCAGCCCAACGTCATTTTGTGACCACTACCTGGTTGTCCAGACAAAATAAGAGCTTCCCTTATGGGGATTTTGATCCGAAGACCTGGTATTGAATGAAGTTGAACCAGAAGTAACCCTTGACAGGAGTCGTTGTCCAGTGCTGGAAACTACAGATTGCAAAACTACAATAATTGTTTTTCAGAGATTCAAAAGGCCAATTGTATAATATTTTGGACAGAAGCAAACTGTCCGTGATCGAAGAATGATATCAGATTTCCCGCTGCTGTAAACTATCAAGTAGCAAAACTCTCTGCGATTGCCGGTACTGTCTTTGATTCCTACAGAAAAGTACGTTCCAACCTGAGAATTGTTCGTCTTTTACGTTGGGGTATACGAAATCCATAGACCGATATGAGCACAATATCGTGTAGTGCTGGTGTTCGATAAGCCGTTGAGAAAATGTCCAGCTTGCGTAACGTCTAAGGCGTTTGACTCAGAATCATTCGTTCTGAGGTAGCCTCCTAGTTCCAGTCAGTCGATGGGCAACGTCAACAATATATTACAAGGATTAAATATCCTTATAATGTTCTCATGGTTTTTATTGGCAAACAAGTTATTGCCACTGCTGATGAACAGTTTGCAAAACGATCACTATTGCAATCTCATCGTTTGCCTGATCGGTAAGATATGTCAAATGTCTCGATACTGTTATATCCAGGCCGTAACTCACTGAAACACACCTACTGGGCCCAACCCGGAAACCTCACTCCTGGACGAGCGACTAAAGTCAAACATGATAGGCATCAATCCGTCCAAACGGGTGGCCAACGTCTGATTGATTATAGACCTGATCCCGTCCAGGACCATTTGCTGCTGCAACTTAGTGACCATCGTTGGTTTCAAACAGCGTTCGCCTCTCATGAAAGTGACACATATGCAGACAGCCTGCGTAAAACAAGGACTTTACTGAAAACTGGCGGAGATTGGTTGAGATATTGGTTTTAATTTTGGTTAGACAAAGATTTCCTCTGCAAATGTCACATGACTGTAGGTTTGTGAAGCCAAGGAATCGTTATTTTACACTGTTTTACACTTTCATGTTTATAGTGTTTCGTGTAAGGCCCCGAGTAACCAAAATTCGTAATACTAACCGTTCAGTTCAACTGCCGAGTGAAACTTAACGTTAAGATGTCAGTTTTCATCGCTCCACTTTTCTCTTGTGCTATCCTATATTCAAAATTTTCCAGTCGCTATTCAGTTTATTTTTGTATCGGACTGATGCTTTGCCTAGTTCAACTCTGAATTAACTCCTATTACACTAGTCGTATGAATAGTTACAGCTTCAAACAATGGTGACTCACTAAACCGGATTATCAAGTATTACTGACTCTATTTAATCTCGGCAATCGACCTACCTCGTTTTCGGTTACCACGCTCAATTCATAAGCCGGAATCGAGAAAAAACATTCAGGAATTTGCAAATGAATGCAAACATGCAAACAGAGAGAACGAATCAATGATAGTATGTTTCACCTTCCCCGAACAACTGCAAAACTTTCATAATGTGATAAGTGGTGAAATAGTAAGTGAGACAGTGTGTGGAAGTTGCGTGACCTATTGAATAAATGTATCCGCTTAGAATAAAAGGAACCAGTCGACATTAATTGCTAACCACTAGTGAAACACGATGTGTCGCGCAGCAAGGTTCAGTCAAATGGGCTTGGCGTAGAACATGGTATGAATTTCGGATCTATCGAAGAGTTAGTCAGGAAGGCAAGAAACAATTCAGCAGGCTTTGCAAATTTTATGTGCTTAGCGAATGACACAGCGAGCAGAAGAATTTCTGCTAGTTTAATTGCAATTTAGTGACTTTATATTTATGAATCCATAACTTCCCAATTGTCCATCCAAGTGGGTATCCCTACGCATGTATATATGTATACATATAGGTATGTAGGTATACATGCATTTATATATGTTTGTAAGAATGTGTATGTATGCATACATATACATATGCATGCATGTTTTGGTTTATGTACGGGTGGGTGCATTTCTTTGTTTTTATGTGCACGTGAATGTCCAGGCGGATATGAACATGAGCAAGTACATATGTACGTATACCTGAGCATGTTCTCGTGTGTTTCCATACCTTCGTGCATATGAATATATGCATGCAAGTATTTACGCATGCCTATGCAAGTGCATACGTGCCTGGATGTATTCGCATTCATATCCGGTTATTCATTAATCAGGCATCTGAGTGCAAATACTCGCTGTCAACTCACTAGTGACTAACTATAATAATAATTCTACCAAAAGCCTACGTTTTCAAAAGCCATTCATTGTGAATCGTAACGCTTTAAACCAACTAGTGGGTGCAATCTCTTGATAAATGCTGCACTAGGACATTGATCATTTAGTTCCACTGTCGCGACCGAGTCCGTAATGAATTATAATAACAAGGCTAAGGTGATTTGATTTTTTTAGAATATAAAAAACGCAGACTGATCGAAAGCGTCTACAACGAACCGATGTCTCGCTTGCCTTGGATAACCGTTCCCAAAACAGGTTAACAAAGTAACAAAAAATCGGCTCCAACAAAAACGTTCCCAAGCCCATCGGCTTCACATTTTGCAAACTTTAACGAACACCTCAAACGGTGCAGCGTTGCCTTCTTACAATTCGATCTAGATTCGGTTTTGACATACTAAAACGTGTCATTTTTTTTTTAATGTCCCGGATTTATTGCACACCATCATTTTATGGCGTTGTCATGCCTTTCTCTCTTCCTACTTAATCGAATGCATAATTTGATTGGGCGAAGCTAAAGAAAATTTGTCAGGACAGCAAAACAAACTGGGAGAGAACTTTCACGTGACGATGCAATCAGTAATGAAAACATCGTGGTGAACAAATTAAATGAACAGGGAACTCAGTCTGCGATGGATAAACACTCGATCACAATCTTCCCCCTCGTCTCAGGATATGCACTTTGTCCACAAACGGTCGACTTATGCAAAAATATCAGCTAGATTGTAACACAGTTCATGAACTCATTTTTTTCTACTTGACCGAGTGTTTGCATTAGCTTAGGCAACATCAAATTCGGATTTTTCCAACATGCTTGATTGAAAACAAATCCACGTTATTTCCAAAAATTTTGAAATCCGAGCTTCGTGTTTAAGATAGAAAACATCTCATCATCAGCCCGGCTGAAATAATCCGTACGTAGGCTGTTAATGACAACTTCGCGATCGGAACGCCAAGCTAGGTGCTGGCAAACAGTTGACAATCGCCAATCTGAGCCATAAAATTTAACAAAGTTATAAATCCATTAAGAATACGCATTTTATCAAATCGTATCAGAGTGTATCACATTATACTATTTTCGCAAAAGCTGTCATTGACTTGACTTCAAACTATCCGGAGTTCGAAATGTAATTTTCTATTTGAATAACCGACCTACTGTCTGTTGCCGAAGTAAAATAAATGATACTAATTGCCTTAAAAATAAATGGATTAGCTAATTGATTCGGACGAACATTTCACCCCATCAATTAAGCCTGATTTGATAAATTTATATTCCCACCAAGGCTTTTATTGCAGGGTCTAGAGTTACTAGGAGACAGAACACCAACGGAAAAGATTTGGCCAGCAGGCTAGTTTTCATCTGGTTTTCACAAACGTTCCTCGAAATTTTTGACAAATAGACCAGCTAGGCAAAACAAGAATTAATAAAACAATAAAAGTGACTCTATCTTTTTTCTGGCATCTTTCTATCCGGCATAGTGGAACGCGATAAAATCCGTCCTAACAATGCTCTTCTGTAAGCACAGCTCTCGTCAACCACTATTTAACCAAAACTACATCTTGAACCAGCCAAATATTGACAAAAACACGTCTGAGGTTACCCAGAAGAATATCGGAAGTACTGAAAATTAGTATCTCCTTTAGCAGGAAATTTGGTGCATAATCGATCAGTTGTATTGCTATCATACAGAGCTATGACGGGGTCGCAAAACCTGCATGCATCTTTGAGTACCCTTCTGCCCTCTTGGCAAAAGTCTATCCATCCACAACCGGTATCTGGCCACAGGCTACACGCATCACGCGACCGTGGACCGATTTATACAAACTTACGCGTATGACCTTATTCGACTTCGAACTAGCATGTCATATTGAATCCAAACATCTAAAGACTAATTTCAGGCAGCAGCAATGTCTATACTGGAACATCTTATTCGGCAGTTCTCTCGAGTATTGTTTGACTAGTAGTTGGTTCTTTTGTCAATCTATTTTTTCTATTTAACCTGACCAATAGCAAATAATAAAATTGTTTTTAAAAATTCGTTCTTTCTGAACATCTCCGGGTGTATAACAAATTCCACTGTGATATCCAGTATTGATTAGCTTCCGTGAAAGAAATTTCCTACCGTGTTCCAATGTCATTGCAACATCAAACTGAGGATAGATCCGCTGACAGATCAACCTTAATCGGATGTCCACTTCTTGGCTCGTTAATCGAAAGAAGCATCAAGCTTGTCACCCGAGCGTACGGCGTTTGTTCTATACTTGGATAGTCGGAAGTTTCCCAGTAGAACACACTTTCACATTTTTAGTCGGTAAAGATTGTATGCTGTTGCGTAGATTGTCACGTGTAACTTTTCATGCTTTTTTATATTTGGAATAAGAATCAACATCAACAGGTGAGCTGGAAAATTTAGCTAAACCTACTCCTTGTTACAGTCCAATATATAAGAAAGATCTACGAACTTCAAGTTGTTTCAGTAGTAATTTTAATAATCTTTCTGACAAAATTGTTTCAACCTCGGTCACGTTTTGGTGCAAAGGTTTGCGTGTCTTCACGACCCAACTAACTGTGCGGTTGTGTTGTCTCAAACCAGACATTCAATCATACCTGGAAGATACGTGGACAGAGCATCAATGAAATTGTTTCCTAATCTCCCAGTTCGAGTTTGAGTTGAACCAATAAGTCATTTGAAAATGCACGCATGAATGGCCGCCGATACGCTTCTATTTCTCCAGTCCACTGTTGTCAGGCCTCTTTAATAACCAAAAGTTTAGGTTGGGAACCTCAGTCAATCTTCTGCTTAGCGGTGACCTCAATATCAGTACCAGTGACGTGTACGATTGCATTTTAGTGGCCAGTAGGAAAAAGGAAAGTAACTGAAAACATTAGATAAATGCTCCCAATCACAACCGGAGGCAAGTATTCCTTTCTAAATGAGTTAGATGAGTTTCATATTTTAGAACTTGCATTTTAAGCGTTTCTAATATACAACGACCAGTGGAAAAAAAGAGTTTGACTGGATCTTGTATGCAAATATATTCCTTTAAATTTATTTGGGTATTTTGAGCAATTATCAGGTTTGGCGGTTAGCTGATTGCCTTCTCCAAAACCGAAGATTGCGCAGGGTTCATAGGTCCAAACGAACCGCTGCTGGAGGTTGAACACAACTTCTGAATTCCAGTCAAACTTTGGGTGGGCATGGGTGCAGTGGACGGTGCATTCATACTTTCACTACTTGCACGCAGTATCGATTCTTTCATAGGTAAAATATGGGTTCAGAAATCATACTTTTGGCATTTGCTTATGTGTTTTTAGTTGCTTGGTTCACCGTGGTAAAAAGCAGATTCTGAAAGCCTTGTCCGCTGATTCTTTTGGATTTTTTGATAGCATACCGCATTCCGATGTTATTAGCCAACAAAAGGCATAAGTGAGCTTTCGTTTTATTTGCATCTACACAAAAACTCTAGGTACTTGTTTGATTCTCGGGGTGAATATTGATCCATTGAAGACGAGATAAGACACTTCCGTCTTTGCGGTCATTAATCATCTATGAACGGAACAGTAAATCTTATTGACTTTCGTCCCAGTCTGTTTTAGGCGAGTCATAGTCAATAGCTTCATTTTCGGACCAAACTACCCCAATTTTACCTTGTAAGTGACAGCAGTCCTTGTTGGTAGATGGAAGTTTACGCAGTCATTATTCGTCGCAGACTGCAATGTTCTTCCAGTCACCTGCTAAGTCGACTTCTAAAAGATTTTGGTCTAATCAAATGGATCGCACTGAAACAGACCGAAGTCAGGTGTTCGCATTAAAGGTGACGTTTTGGCAACTAGTGGAAACGTGACGTCTGTCAAGGGAATTTCGGAAAAACATCCAACTAAACGAAAAAAGTGAACTGCTCCTGGCTCGACCCTTTCTCGTGATGCTGACTTTCAGCAAATAAAAATAAGACCGGTTTTTGTTGTGAGGCATACCCGCAGATATCATCTCGGTGGTAAGCATTTGGTAGAGAACCAAGAAACCTAGTACGTTTTCTTTATCTGTGCCTAGATGAAATAGAGTCCTTTTTTATTCGTAGCTTGGTTTCAGACCATCTCATTTTCAATCGAAAATTATTTGAAATATTCCCGTATGTGTTCAAAACAAGGTATGAGTAGTCATCTAGTTGCAATGCTAGTTCCGTAGTTCACAGTCGACTAGAAAGTTATCTATCATTTTTAAATTTTGACATTTTAACTCCTTTATGAATGAAATAATAATAGCAATGTACATCACCTTTCAGAAAGAGGAATACGGCCAACTGAGGGTTGCCAAATGGGCAAGTTGCTCGGAAATGAGAGGATTCGAACCCCGGAGCTTCAAGTCCGCACTCCATGACTACACCTTCGGTTACTCAGAAGCAACAGAGAAGTATCCGATTGGCGGAACATGACCAGGCAGCTGTAGCTTACAAATCAACAAAATACGACAAAAATACCTGACAATATGCTTCAATGTGTTGCTGAAGTCAGTGTGCAGTCAAAGATCTGAGCCTTTCTAGGTAACACGGAACAACCGTACGAACAGGTCGATTTCACGCGTAGTAAGATTTTCATTGTCTGTAAGAATAATACCGAGAGCTGAACTGCAGTCCAATGGGATGGAATTAGGTAGTTTGGACTGACGAAAAAGTATACAGTATTATTTCACACAGAATTCGCAAAGAGAGAAAGGAAAAAATGCGCGTTACTAACTACATGCTTTGTTCCTTCCATGAACTAATCACCAGGTTTTCTGACTCTTCAAAAAAGTCCAGTCTTTGTTGCGAAGAAAAATTGCTGCCTGGTCAATTCTCACGAGTTGTTTCCAGCCTCCGAGTCTGAGAGTTCTGCGATCGGACGAACGTGAATACACAAAGCGAATTATTCCCTAGTATTAAGGAGATATTCTAACATTCAAATGAAAATACGCTATACTTAATACATTTCGAGCAGCCTCCTGAAAAACTTGCTGATGGTATCCTTTAAAGTTCCTTATTTGAATCACAGGGATAGTTTGGCCAAACGCTTTGGGGTTTGAAGTAAACGGCTCAAATCTTGTACCATCCAGAATGTAAAAATGATTTCATAAAACGGACCGTTCCGAGGCTTAGCATACCAAACGGTCCCACGTTTGAATGGGGCGACCTCTGAGAAGATGGACAATTCTGGGTGGCCGACTAGCAATTATTTTTTAGTTCTATGCCTTATAATCATATACCACATGACACTTAAGAAAAACGCTTTGTATGTCGTTTGCTTTCTCGGACGGGGCCCACGGTTAGGGCGAGCGCTAACAAAATAGACGCAATATTCCCTAGACCACCGGGCTTGCTGGTACAAATGAATTGAATGCAGACATCCTTCACAAACAGTTGGCATTAAATAGCATAGTTAACTCGATGACTCCCCCCTATGATTTAATGTCTAGGAATGCTTTTGCTTTGTAACAGAAAGCTTTTGGCGAATTATTCTGCTTATCCTATTTTCTGACCGAATTTAAGAAAAGAAATGTTTTTCCTAGAATGGTGAGAGGCGGAATTTGATTAATTCGAATTCTACCATAAATGGGAACTATGATGTCCAGCGGGAATCCCAGCAGTTTGATTCAGTTTGCCAATGCCCGGCACAGGAAGTGAACTCACAAGGCATATGGCTATCCATTTATGTATCATTTTTCAAATTCATATAGCATGTGTCTCAATGCGATTGTCTACAACCCTCACGGATAAGTGTCCGATATTTTCAACGAATTTATGAACATTGAGTAAATTCGCATATGCACGGCAAAGCTGATCACTCGAGCTGTGCTAGACTATATATGTTTATTAACAAACAATCAGAGTCGCTTGCTTCTCGATTTTTCTCTACAAACTATCTACTACCTTGCCTGTTCATCATCTAAAATGTCAGGTAAATTGCGCTTCGTTGACTTAGAGACTTAAAAATCTAAAACAAAACCTGCAACTCCAATCATTCTATACGGAACTGTAACAACACAGCTTAAATGGTAGTTTACCAACCTTTATCGTGCTCTGGAGCCACGATCATTGAAGGAATTGATGGGCGACCTTATAGTTCAGGTAGGAAATGCGACAAAAAGTAACAATGTTACATTTCTAGGCGCAAACAGTTACATGTCACAACTTTCCGGCGAAGAGCACTGTCCCAATGTTTGTATAGTCGGAAAAACAGAACTATGGATCTATTCACGACTATATTTTTTCGTTTGCACATTTCGAGCAATACTACGCGGAACAAAATATCATAAGACTGTTAACAGTGTACAGAGGATGAAACAGAGAATGGCAAAAGATATACCTTTCCAAATTCCAGTAATCGTAGTGAATACGAATCATCTAGGCGTCGTTTTGTAAAAAGAAAGCCCAAAAACGTTTACTAGTGGAGATGGTGCAAAAATAGGCTGGTTTAATAAAACAGTGGAATTATTCATTCAAAATATTTGAGTCGTCTTGGTTCTGAGCTCACGAATTCCTAGCCAAGTTCTGGCTACGGAATAGCCACGGTCAAGTGGCTCGACGCAAAATGTCAACACCCGATGCATTACTTTTTATGTTCATCGTTTTACTTCAGTTAATAGGGTAACGAAAGTGTATATCGTTATTCAGGAAGACGGACGCGGCCTACAGAGGGCTGCCAAGGTGGGGAAATTCACTGACGTTTGAGAGGAGTTGAACCCGTGACCTTCAAATCCAAACACCACGATTTTATCCGCTTGGCTACCTTTAATAAAGGGTACAAGGCAACTGCCCAGCTGCTTAACCTTTGTAGATTGTTACCAACATTCCACATTCTCTGCATTTAATATGGCGGCAGTACCCAGAATGATCAACGGTGATTCGACTATCTTAGTTCAGACGTGTGAAATTTCAGAACTGTAAACATCATTCTTGAGTAATCAAAGAAATGGATAAGCATGACTCTTAACCAGTAGAATCACACCCTAAATAAAATAGCAGACAAAAATCAGCGAATAAAAAATGAAACCGGAATCCCTGAAACGGATGAGTTAAGCCACCAGGAGTAATAGGTGCCTGATATTTGCCAGTATCGTTCAATTGATCGCGGGCTGAACAGAATCGCAAAGGATAATTTTAAAAAACTTTTGTTCATAACAGCATGAGACCAGTGGTGGTGAAACGAGTAATGTCGTGAACTGTATCCGTGGACAGTCCGCTCTAAAAGTCATAATGCTTCTCTGTCAAGTAGATAAGGTCCTGACGTTTGAACATAAAGGCCGTGGGTACGAACCTTTCTAATTCCGGTCGGCTTTCTTATTTGACAGTCTTCTATTGCGCAAAGACAAAAAGGAAGAAGAGGCGTTTGTTCTGATGTGTCCATTATAAATTCAATCGAGTCCAACCCTGATGGCTGCTTCCCCTTCCCTCTAACTCTGGTGAAATAGGCCAAATGGAGCAGACACAAAATTTGTTTCCAAGGCAAAACTAGAGAACTCAATTTTGTATGCCTATATGAACACTTATTACTCTGCCTGTCTGCTGGCTAATTTCGATCGATCATTATTCACGGACTTTGGCATGTGGTCCCTTCGCTCCGGTTACCTATCGGCACAATCAGTCTAATGTCACCTCAGCCGGGTGGATTTCTGGTCAGGGTAAGGGGTACCACAAGTCAATACGCATTGCCATCCTTCTCTCTAATGGGTGCGGCCGTTTCCTGAAAACCATGAACACTTGTATTTTGTTAATAAAAAATGAAGCAATAGGTTAGAAGATAAAACAAATCCTTGCTGTTCTCTGTGACTTCCACGGAGTCCACCGATCTTCGAGAAGCATGTTGATACGATGAGCCTGAGAAGAAATTTGAGTAGCGCTTGGGAATAGATCTTGTTGAACTAAATACAAACTGTTTTCGAAATCAGGTGTTTGAATAGTCACATGAACATCATTTTGGAAAAATGCGATTCGAAGTACCGGATCGCTTTGCTTCCCTCTAAACCTTTTTTCGTTCAACGAAACTCTCATGTTTTAGCATTAATAGCAGGCACCGTGACAGTTACAAATCCCTCCCCCCTTTTGTATCAGTCAGTTGTTAACCACATTTTGATGTGGGGTAATCGCGTGACCTCGGTTATCACGGTGAACTCATCTAGGCCAGGAAATTCGAGATAGGACAACAGGTAGGGTAATGCAATTTATGCCGTTTTGGGTGTCATTTCTAAAAGAAATTCGTTTATTCCAAAGGCAAATTAAGAAGAAAAATGCCCCGTACTTTTCCATTGTCTGTTCGCGGGGATATATTCTTTCGTTCAGTTAGCCATATCGAGCAAAAAACTACGACTATCATGCATGTCAATGCGAGGTTGTCGCTGAGTTTATGCAAGGCATATGACAAAAGAGAGTCAGCCCGGTTCGAGATTGTGTGCATCAAAGTCCGTCATTACAAAGTTTGGTTTGTTTCGTCAAACTTGGCCTGGTTTCAAAGATTCTTGAAGCATTTTCAAACAAATCCTATCTCGGAGTAAATTTAATGAAAAGTGCTCGCCCTTTCGTTTCTGATGAGTTTCACATATTGTGTGCTGGCGGAGAAGTAACCTATTCACAATTCTTCCCTATTGGCTTATTGACATTCACAGCCCTGTGGTTCCATTCGCGCAGTTATCACAAGAAATGCGATAAAATTGTTCAGCTGCTTACACGCATGATGTCGTTGTGAAGGAATATCATGCCTTATAAACTCCACGTATTGCCTAGTCACGATGGTACCATCGTTCATAGGTTACTATTCTCAATAGTAGTGAGCACAACTGTTAGCTAAACAAACTCAAGTACGACAGCTTTCTCAGTATTCTGTCGCCTTGGAAAAAATTATACAACACATTGGGAAAACCTTTCTGTCATTTTTTCATTGATGCAAGCGACCAGTAGATGTTAATCAGATACTGAATAATTAAATTTTACAACTGACTGTTAAACCGTAATATTAACCAGGATCACTCGTTACTCATAAAAGCATATAGCAGACATTCACTGCATATGACCGTGATCTTTACTCGATTCTGCGTGGATTGCGACCGGAAATCCCGTCAACATTGTGACCATCCTTAAAGATTAAGTCCCAATGTGAAGGCCTACTTCCAATACGTAATTCAATTGCATCCAAAGCATTGACAATCAAATTCCTAGGAAAAACAGAAATTATTCTTTATTAAATTTGCCGAGGATGTCTAGCATTGTCTATTGTAACTGATCTGAAATTTACTTTTGTTAGAAGTTTCAATACTACTTACGTGCTTATCCCTTGCATTTTGCCTTGCAAATTGATTCTGTCGTCTTTCTTTATTACAAACTTACTTCATTCATTTGTTTCATCTCGCCTGTTGGTTGAGAAACTCTGGTAACTAATCTTTAGACGTAATTAAGGATATTAACGGGCTGGTAATTGATTGGCAGTTGCAAAGAATCTGCAAAAAAAGCTCTCGCTTCACGTATTCTGCCTCTAATTGAACGTTTGATTTTTTTGCTATACTGTCTAGTGGTTGGAAAAACTGAATAGAAGATTTTGCAAGAAGACCTCTGGGGAAGTGGCACCACTTCAGGCAAATGAAAAACGTAGTATCATTGTGAAAAAGATGGCAGGTAAAAACTGTCGCAAGTTTGACTTTTTCAAAAACTCTTCGCGGAAAGTGTTCCGAGCAGCATTTTGAGAGATATTCAGCTAGACTGTAATTGCAGCCGTTTGTCTGGTAGAGACGCATTGGCACGCAATTAAGTAATTCATCGCAAACCCCATCATGACGAGTGAGGTTAGGAAGGAAATCGAAAAATGAGCTCACGTCAAGAGTTACAGTTTCGGACACAATTCGAAGCGCGAATAAACCCAGACAATGCTGGTTTAGCTCAACTGCATCAGAAGATGTGTGACACACTCACACGGTTTCACATCACGGAAGGAGGATGCCTGATTTGACATGACACAAAATACGTGTACTTGATAAAACTGCATGAATGCTACGTTAGTAAATCGAACGATACTGTATGAATTTCTCACGGATGCAAACAGAATGCTGGTAGTTGGGCAGCAGTGAGACGTTGCTGTTGATGTCGCTGCCGTCGTTGTCATCATTGTTGCTTTTGGTGTTATTGAAATTCCACCAGCGGTCAACGTCGTCTCGTTTCAGTATGGTTCAAATCCTTCAAATTGGTAGCCTTTCTAATGGTTGCTACTCGTTTCCGTAAAACCAAATCAAAGCGAGGAAGGAAGAATGTCCAATCTGAATGTACTCTTCGAATTAAAATTCAGTTGGCAAACTTTATGCATTCAAGTAGCAGAATGCTAATCGTTTTACGATTTGTGGATTTGAAAGAAACTACTAGAACACATTTATGAAGCACTCATTCCATCATGTGAACTCCTTATATTTGTTTTCAGCTTTAATTTCTGAAACAATCGTTAGAATATTTCAAAATCCGTTACCACCTTTGTGTTCGGCTCGGTTGTTCGACAGGACGAATCATCAATCAAACGGGAAAAGTAAATGACTTTCGAGGAATTATACCAAACGAACTGCGTTCATCATCAACGCCAATGTGTTTGGCATTTTATTCATCTGCATTACTTTCAACGAGGATTTTAGGCCTTTCGAGGAATTAGGTTATTTTGATCATTCATACTGTCCACAACTGCCCAGTTCACCTCAGGCAGGACATGACCTCCACTGCAGCTCTGATTATCAGCCGAGTCCACGTCATTTTATGTCGACATGAGTCGCAATCGCTGTCGCTCATCTCAGTCCGTGTTTATACCTTTTACCTGTGGACCGTGCGATTTTTCATTTCACAAACAGATCGCAAATAAATCTTTTCGGGTGCATACCACAGGTGATGATTTTGGTCAATCTGAGTGATCCATCATTAGGAGTTCAAAAAAACACTGTGGATTGGCATTAATCCATAGTGCCACGCTTCAGAAAAATTCGTTCTGCACTTAGATTGTTGGGATGATATCAGAATGACAACATGATTCGTAGTATTTCAACCTTACCGAGAAAACTGCGATCAAACGAGTACTGTCAAACACGTCACTTAGGTTTTCTTTCATCGCCAAAAGTGGCCTGTCTCTTTTAGAAGAAATATTATTGCCACCTAAACCCCCATACTGTCGGGTTTGGTGAAATGCTGCCAATCAGGTCGGAAAATGGTTTACATAAACAAGGAGAATTAGATCAGCATTGAATTCAATGGGCCCACCTAAATGACGAATGTTCAAATAGGGAAAAAACCAAATAGACATGAGATTGACAGATTTCAGATAACCGGCAAATCACTGATGTCCACTCGTACATTTCGTGAAACTATGTAGGTCAACTGAAACGATATCATCACTTGCGAGGAACACAGAACTGAATACATCCTGAGAGTTAGTTATCTAAAACATAGCGAAATTACGAATGGAAAGATTTACCGAGTGACGAAAGTGTGTTCCAACAATCCAGTTCCAAAACAAATTTCCAGATCCATCCGGAAGGAATCCGGTCCTATTTGGAATGTTGTAATTAAATGAATTTCTGGCATCTACTAGAAGGAACGACGGATTTGATAGTTTATGGACAATGCAACTCGAAGTTACATTTCCGCTCCCATTTGATTCCACATCTTACATCAACTGATGTGATTGGTCGTATAATTTTTTGATCAAGTAATTGAATGGTTACCCGACTGATTGTCGACTTCAATCGAGGCGGTAATATCGCCGAATGCAAGCGAAAATCTGTTCACCTAATGATGAATATTTCCGATCGGATAAGCTAAATGCCAATTCGGAAAAACACGGCAATAGAAAAACGATCGGATAGAATCGTGACAACTAAATGAATCGGTCCGAACTTGATCAGAGAAGTGCCTAAACAAATCGTATGTAGAACGAGCTTGCTTTCAGTCACTTATTTTCCCGGCATTTTATCTGATATTCCGGAAAACTTTTTAGTTCGGCCCACTTTTTTCCCTGTAGGTCAATTTTTTCATGGATTTCTTGTTCATCCATCGATATTTGCACTCTCGTCTAAATTTCAGTATTAAAAACAACAATACATGATTGTACATCGTTGCAAGAGAACATACGTTATTTTGATTTGCGATGCATCATCCCGGAGTATATACACACGAGAACATGGCAAATTCTTCAAAAGGGGAGAATTTGTTGCTACTTACGGTATTTTCTAAAGATCAAACACTTTCACGAAGCGAATCATTATGATTAGCAAAACATTTGCTGCTTCAAACACAAGGCATGTGCCCTGGAAATTCTACAATTCGGGACGAACTTGGTAAGATTAAAAAGGTAGACAAAGGTACATGATCTTGTCGCCTTGAAGTTGCCTTTTTTTGAACACACCTAGGATGTGATTAGGGGCATAATAACAGTGACACCGAACGGTTCTCTAGGGAAATGTTTGTAGATGGGATAATCACAGTTGTCGCCATGATAATCGCGCACTGGTTTTTTTTAGTGATCACAGGTGAGGAGCACGGTAATCGTAGTTTTATGTCGTACCGACGCAACTTCGGATCGCCGTTGCGCAATCGTGAGTCAGTCGCTACATGGTGATTATCAACAAAAATTTCGCTGGAGTCGTTGGACAACGTTGATTCTGCCAACCAACTTTCCTATTTTCTGCCAATATGGGACCGAAAATGCAAACCAAACCCAAACAATTCGAATGAGGCTAAGTGACGTTCAAGTTAGGCCAGAATTATCATTGGCCTAGTAAGCTCGAAGCGGAGCTGAGGTTCTGGGACACTAAATCAAATGTACAACATTATTCCCAGTCGACCCAGGTGTGCAAAACAATTCCTATGATTTTATTTCTTTTCTTTGGATTTTCTTATCACTGATGTAATAGATGACGTATTTTGTTAGGTACGTGATGAGCACTGGAATTTTTCCATTGAATCTCCATGAATGGATAAATCAATATCATGCGATAATCGCGGGTTTTCCAATTCCCATAAGAAAACAAACAAATATCATTTCACGTCAACTTTGTTTAAATCGAACGCCAAACTATCCCAGCGGAAGATGCCAGTGGCTGTCGAAATAACAAACACAAACACACAAGCACATGCGGGGACTGAATCCGTTGGAAGTATCGCGAACAAAAACTGGTTATTGCGTGGGATCTGTGGACTAATGATATGCAATTTTGCTCGTATAGTTGGCAATGTTGGAATTCATGCCAATTGAAAATCGTATTTCTTTTTGCCGAAGATTTAAATAGAATTTAATTGTACACTTGTAGAGCCAAAAGTGCACCCTTCGACAGGACGTGCCTGAGAAACAAAACTAAACAGTATTGTTGGTTTATATTAGGGATCTCTGAAAATTCCCACTGAGTGCACTGCGAGATGCGGCACGTTGGCGATGAATTTGGTTTCCATTCATTCATTCACTCATTTATTCATTCATTCATTCATTCTCGTGTCATTCCATTCCAATTTAATGAAAGAAACTGTTAACGGAATGGATTAGACAAATAATAATAATGTGATTTGGGAATAAGAGTTCACCAGGGAAAATCAACGGTCGTTTCTTCACACACATTTTGATCTGTATAATCCAATCCACTAGCACTTCTCTTAATATCTCGTGACGTAATGACGTAGGTACAAGTCAGTAAAAATAGATTTGCTTGCCAAATTGATCTTGTGAGCAATCATAAGAACGAATGAAGATATGGAGAGTAAAGCAGTCAAGCAGAAGGTCAAATGGCCTAACACGATAGTCAAAACTATTCCACATACAAATGGAATCTCGTCTGAGAGATCCCCTTGTTGATTTTGATACGTTTGGCTCTTACCAATATAACAGGCAAACAACTCGCGTAAAAACCATGGGACCGTAGCTGATCAGAAATTAGAATCCCAAACCTATCAGTCACACTTTTGGTGGATGGGGTTAACTTGTCGCCAGGAGTTTTAGTTTCTAACTGAATGAGGCCTTACGTGGTTCTATGGCCCTCCAAGTTTCAAGGTCATAAGTTACCGATTCCAGCTATCCCGATGTACTGGACACCGGTCGTTATGGCTATGCCCCTGGCAGGCTCCTTCATGTAAGTCTGTGTAACGAAGTAGAGGATGTTAATTATTTTAAAGACGCTCGGTACCTGCTGTGTGTTACTCATGTGCAGTGAAGTATTTTATGTAGGTGTTTCAACTTATCCGATCAAGTTCAGCAGACAGGGACACATAAAGGAATCCTTTGTCCTAAAAAGGACCCTGGCAGATGTTGGCGGGAATTCTAAACTGATGCCCACACCTAGACAATACAGTCACTTTTCTAGCCCCAACGTTTTGAAGCTCTATAAATATGACTTATTCCGTCCACTGATTAGCTATAATATTCGTTAAATTCACATGCATGAATCATGAGTATAAGCGAACTATATTGACTGAAAATGTGTTCACTGTCGTACTTGGCGCGTTGTTCAAACTGCTCAGCATATACATAGGCGATCCAGCTGTGAAACTTCTCAGAGAAACTCGAACCCATACAAGGACGCAACCCACATGTTTGGGCTTTGCGTTATGCATTCTATCTGTGGAATCACCGTCAAAAAGACCCGAAGTTGTCAGAGATCGATGCCAAATATGATTGTAGCAAGATGAGTTTGAGGATTTTCAAACGGGACTTGGGCAAGTGTTAAACACGGTGTTCTGTTTATGTGCACTAGTGAGAAAATTAACTTCAACACACGTAAATGCGACGGAAAACGGACTGCGCTGCCCTAAATTAACAAACCTCAATCTGCGAATTGGGACTGATTGCGGAAATGTAAGGTTATACAAATGTTTCTATTTCGATCAACTTTACAGTAAGCTAGGAGAGATCCTCGCAAATGTCCCGATAAGCAAACCTTGATTATTTTGGGAGAACGACTGCCGTGTATCTTCATGTTTTGCGGTAATGACAGACGGGAAACATTGAATTCCAAAGATAAATATGAGTGAACGAAACATACCAATACAACGAAATGTCTTATGCGAGTATGTTGATTTTAATAAGATGATATGTTTGACGACTGGTAGCAGACTGACCGGGATCGTTGTCATGAAAACGATTCATCTGGTAGAATTTTCAGAAACGTTCACAAAACCAGTTGTGCAGTGGGTGGTAGGAGCAACATGGACCCCATGAATTTTACTCCCAAAAGCAATAACGGTCCCGCCACCAATTATTGGCGGCAATCCGTCACTATCAGAAAAATTCAAAGGTGGCAGTTTCATTTCCTACGAAGAGATCGCTCGCGTGCCGGTAACTGCAAGACATTGCCTGGTGCTGTCATTAGTCGAGACCAACCTCATCTATGAATTCTTTTATTTGCTCATAGGGGTCTGTAAGGCGAATCAAAAGTCATTTGCAACACAATCTCAAAACTCTTACTGAAAAGTTAAAAACAGGCCTTTCAGGCACGACTTGCAATAACCAGTCAGCGAAACTGAAACATTTTCATTACTTATCATGACGAATAAGACCAAATATGTGTCATCACAAAAGCCGTGACAACGGTTTTCTCCATCAGCATTACATAAAAACGAAAACAGATGATAGGCAACCTTTCATGGGTCTGGCATGCTTCACTTGCTCGCATTGTTTTCAACCGTCCCCCAAACCAGAGGTTGTAGACAATAGGTGATATGAATGGATTCCGCAGTCAGGACTGTTCACGGATTCTAAACATTTGTTCTGTATAGTTGTTCAGCTTACTATTTTGTCGTCCATCCGTCATTATTCCCTGTTCATTTCACTGTTTGAGGTGGCAACCCCAACCAGAGCAAGTTGGTACTAGGTTAGTGGTTGTCCTAATTAAATTGAATTGCAGTTGGTTGCACCCTTTCGCCAGTTTTCCATCCGACAAGTCTGCTCGTTCTGGCCCAAGTACACTTTGTGTTGGCCATTGCTTATTACAGGTGACCAGGCGGTTATGTAATCAATTGGTTGACGTCAACTTCACCTCCGTTTGCACAGCTGGTGCTTCTATCACGTGGATCAGCATGGTGTATGAAAGGAAGTAGGTTTGAATGAGTAATAAAAGTATACTCAGTGGTTAACCGTATCACGAACTCTAACACGATAGAATACAGCAGGACAGAAATGACCGCATCGTATGTGGACACAACTTGTGACATATAGTGAGTGAATTAACTTACTTTCGTTATGCTTCGTCATGCACGATCAGCGACTGAATGAACTTTCGGAACTAATGAAGCAGATAATACACCGGTTACACGTCTGTTTCTGTGAAAAAGCCCGGACATAATGGATTCTAATTCATCTAGACGGACTTTTAAGCATTCATATAGAACTAATAAGAAATAGTCAAACCCCATTCGATTAACAGCGTGTGAGAAAACATGTATGGTTACACAAACTCCATGGTGCCCTAGACCATTTGATTTACAATCACTTGACACGCTTAGCTCCCTAGTGTGGGAGCATTAGGCGTGCAAATCTACCGCTAACCAAGAAAGTTAGAAAATTAGTTAGCTGCAATCGCGTATTTCCTCACGCACGGTGCCGTTTCATGAGCCATGTCAATTACAGTCTTATTGTTACTGTCATTTCCGCAGGTCTTCGTCCACACTTTGACAATTCGTAACAAGTCCTCAAAATCCACTTCCAGTGTAATGTTCATCCGTAGACAGTTGTAAGTTAAATTTCTCACAGTTCATTAAATCACGCGTGACAAACATCGGTCATTTTTTGGTTGTAAATCATTTAAACTAAAATGTGATTTCTCAACTATTGCAAGAAAGTCTTCCTGAATCTTTGCTACCCGCGCACATCATCTCACTGACCAACTGGTCCAGTTATCCCGTGTATCAAGAGACTAACGTGCAACCATTTGTTGTTGAATGTACGGCCTCGTCAGTTCTCTCCTTCGATACAGGAAAATAAGCGGATTTGTGAAATTACACTAGTATTTTCCCACTCAGCCAGTTACATACCCATCTGGGATCGACAAACAATTCGTTTCACTGGGTTCAGCTGGTCACCAGTTGATCAAGTAACAATAAAGTCCTTCAGGCCAAATTCGACGAAACGAGGGAAAACTGCTTCTTTTTTCTTCTCTGCGAATTCGGTAACAGGACAAATAGAGGATAAATAACAAACCAGACAGAAAGAACAAACGGAATAGAAGATTTCGACTAAATTGTTCTAAATTCTTTCTCTCGCACTAATAACACAACAATGTTGTTGATGTTTTCGAACGAAAGATGTTGAATGGTAGGCTACTAAAATTGGCAATTGGTTGACAATGATTTTTATTTTAAAATGTCGCTACATTATTCGCTTGATCAACGTGTAGTTTGTATGCAATAACAACATTACCAAATGGTTGCATAATTGGTGGGATAGGATAGCAAATTTCGATAAACATTCTCCCCACCTCAGGTTTTCGTTGCTTTGGACTGTGAGGACTGTTGTGCAGATGGCAGGTTACTAAGGTGCTCATGTACTGTAAGTTGGCTAGACAACTTTACATATGACATAAGCAGTGTAACGAAAAGTCGATAAGCCATATATTGGTTTTAATTGTGAATGATATAATGTTAATAACATAAATTTAATTGTAAAACGTGCCTTGAGAAAGACTGTTTACGGTAGTCGAAAGTTTGGCGTATTACACCAACCAACAACGTTGTGTTATTAACATTATATCATTCACGAAATTTCCATATATTGATTTTCATTTTTCAGTGCGAAATGATGAGTAGTTATTCACAACAATTAAACTCGATGGGTTTTTTACGGTCGCTCCAATATGGTAGGGCTGAGCAGTCTGAAATCTTATTGGAAGTGTAGCTAATTGTGAACGAGAAAAAACGGACATTAAATTCCTCAACCATTTTATTTGTCCTGTATAATCTGTCGTTGCGGCAGTCTGTTGCATGCTAAGATGCCACCATTGCTCGTTTGCTTAGAAAATTGATTTTAATTCGTCCAAACGGTAGCTAAGGATTTCACCGTCGCATCATGTTTGTTTAAAATCATCACACTAGCAACTAGTACTTAGCAACCACATTGATCAGGATCTTCCTTGAATTAGTTAGTTCATCATGACCAGAAATTGTATTGAGTTGTAAGTTGGACTGTTCGTCCTTCCGTAAATGGTTGATCTATGCCTACCTGCGTTCTTGACGCGTTTTTCGCGAGGCGCACAAATCCCTGATCTCATAAATTGTGAAATGAACACTTCAGTCTAATCACACATTTGACTCCGTTTTACTCGGTTGCTTAGATCCTCACGACTCATTTGTTTGTTGACAGTATTTGGGAAATTTCTTGTCGTCCAGGATACGTATAATCAAACAATTTACCCATGGACTATGAGACAAAATAACAACATGAGCATTATAATTGAATTTCTTTAAAATTAATCATCCTATCTCTCCCTCACTGTCCGTTTCTGTACTTATCCATAGTCCGTCTGCCACGCATATTAGCAGTCTTCTGTCGACTACTTTCGACAAGACCGACTTTGGTGGCATCACAAGAGTAACTCGATCAATAAAATTACGCAAAATAGATTCACGATGTCAATCATTCTTCAACTAGCAGACTGAATGTGGGGTAAAGTGGACGGCACATCACTCTTTATTCAGTCTTGCTTGCAGACGGAACCCTTTATCAATTAAAACACTTCGCTCCAATAAAATAAAAGGTGGTAATTATTTTTTTCCTGGTAACGCATGTTTTTGGTTGATCCATAATTTAATGATCAATGAATTTTTCACAATGTTCGTTTTTGCCACATGCATTGTTTTGCCTAGCTACTTTGGCTTCTGTTGTTTTTTGATATCCGACCAAGATGACCGGAACTGGATTCGAGCATACCACCTTGGCTATTTCCCCACCGCGGTAGACTGGAATAGAACAGAACGGTTCAAACGGTTTTCAATCCAAACAACTCTTTTTGGACACCTGTCGTTCAATCGATTTGTCTACCGTCTGACTAGTTGCTTGTTCACTCTCTTTCGCCTGTTTGGATAAAAGAATGTGTGAGTAGGTGATGAATTGTTTATTTACCTTACATCACTCTGCCGTTTAGCGAGACAGGGAAGAAGAAAATAAGTAACTCATTCATTTGACATAATAACGAAGTCGAGTGGAACGTAGCTGATGCTCATGAATTCGACTCCTCCTTCCATCGTTTTGTTTTACCTTGAGAGCTGCATTACCCTGCTGACCTGCTGAGTGTTCGTGGTCGCTTATGGTTAACTACTATTTAACGAATAGCTTCTATTCATTGGCTTAAATAAGATCTAGAAATCCATCAATGGATCTACTGTCCCCTTGAATTTAACGTCCTCCAAGTGACGGTAGCTTTAAAGATATTATTGAGTCGCTTTCGATACGGAACTCATCATCCTATATTTGAACCGTTGCATAGATTAGAAGGCCTGTTGCACACGCAAAACTTTGACGCGCACACATCGAAAAAGCTGTTTAGTTCCTCAAAACTTACACGCTTCAATTCGCCATGACAACGCGAACTCCTACAAACGTTCACCGAGCTATGCCTACCACAACTATTCATGCGGGATATAGAATGAAGAACTCATAATTCGGAGGTAGACCTGACCGGAGTTGAGGTCCGTCATTCTCGAAGAACTGCAAAACCGATACTCCAACTTGCATTTGGCAGAAAAACAAACCTCAACAAATGGTTGCCGTCAAAAATAAGATTATTTATTCCGTTTGGCAACAAGCTTTATGTTTTAACGGCTCTTCCAAGATGGAGTCAGTTGCAATTCGCACGGCATTGGTACATTTTCCGAGATCCATTGATCTGGTTTGATGAAGTCTGAAAACTGTTAATTCAGTTAAGTTGTTTTTGGCTCATACCATCAGCACATAAAGATCGCCACAATATTCACCCTGCAGGATTAGCTGAAATCAGACTAAACCTTCATCTGCAAACCTCCGGTCACCTGGGTAAACAATGCTTTCGGGAAACATGAGAATCTAGTCTCTTTGTCTGCTCAAAGCCAACCTGTAATGCGTACCTATTGCCGTATACAAGATTTCAACACGGGCTCTCCAAGCGGACGACATTTTGTACTCCTTCATTGGCTCCAATCCAAGCTAACGAGAATATCCAAGTTTAGTTTCTTTGCATGTCCTGGATCAAGTTGCCAAGAAATTGGTTCTGATGACGCCAGCCACGTAAATTTGATAATTTTCTCTTTTTTTGCTAATTTGCTACAAATCCTGTGACGAAACTGATCAGCTATTTTGAATTTGTCCCAACCTGTTAACTGGTATATGCGACTGCAGTGAGATACCAGTACTAAGTAGCATCACCTACCTTTCGGGCTTCAAATTCCGTGAATTGATGCACCAAACACTTGGTTGGAAACAAATCACACTGTTTCAAATTCCATTTGGTTGATTACATGTTGTTTGTAGACAAAATTTAACAAGCCCAGCTTCACATAAATTTTACAACGTGCTAATTTTAGTCGAGGTAGCAGTTTATGGAGTCAAAATATACCGAACGTTATCCGGGGTGCAAAGTTTGCGAGAAATCGTCAAGCTACTAACTTTTACTAATACACAAACTATAGGACTAAGCACATGTGGGACGAACAAAGCAAACAAATTGAACATTGTCTTGGAAAATAATTAGCGTTTCTTTGCTTTTTATTGGCCTTCAGTTTTTTTTTCGGTTAGGACAAGTAGTTTTGCTGGGCAATTTTTTTTTTAACAATGACATCATTCTTTGCACGAGGCTGAACTTGAAAGAAAAAACACCTGCGATCACCATAGGCTTTTCTTGGCACTTTGCTTCTACGACCAGCCGCCCCAGGTTCCTTGTCTGGCACGATTTCTGCGTTCATCAATACATTTGCTGATCTGATCGTTTCAGATTTTGTCACGATTGTACCATGAAATCCAAAAACGGGTAATCGTTCTTCCAATTTGCGTTGTGTCCATTCACCCAACTTCTCAACTTACGTGTACTATACTATCAGTTGGGCTATCATTCCTCTAACCTTCTAGTTATTCGGATGATATGCGCTTTATCGGTCAAACCCTCGGGGATCAAGACACTCAACAACATCGAGTGTGTCCTATAGAATTGCCAGCTTACTAGGTGGATTTACTTTGAGCCACATTTTGAATATGCTAACCGTATCACAGATAAATAAGGTTTTTTAGTTTCCAAGATTTTCATTTATTTTCTAGCGATTTCCGAATCCCAGTTATCTGATTTGGATTTGCCATTTGTCAGGATACTAGCCCAGATACAAATTAACCTTGTTCACTCATCATCGCGCGTTGCGTGAACAAAATACATCCAATCTACTCGAAAATAAGACGATCACAGGCAAAAGTTTTTTTGAATTCTATCGCTAAGTTGTTCTTCTTACCTCCCCGTATTGTTCAACTTTAAGTTTTGCAGGATTTTCGCAAACAAAATCTAAGCTTTTTGCCATTGTTAGATAATTATTACTCCTATTCGAACTCTTATCTTGGTTGTTTGCTTGAGGGAACTTTCCATTCTTGGTTTCCCTTCGACCGACACAGATGCAGTTGTAGGATCCTGGCAGTTATGCGTGCAATTACTCATCTGCTTGTCGTTTTGGTCTTTTCACAGTTTTTTGAATTGGTGGTAAATTCGCTACAAATAAGACTGATATTAACCCTCACATGCAACGTCCAAACGGGGCACAAGTATCGATCAATGGGAGCGGATGAGAAGCGAACAGAAATTCTGAACCTGAGTGGTGGTTTGATTTACTTGGATAAATTTTGTTTGCAATAGAATGCAATTCGTCATCTTTATCAAACCTGAACTGATAAGACATTGCGCGATTTAATGCCATCGCAAACCTCAGGGTAATAGTTTCCCCGTGTAGTGAGTCCCGGTCGGGTAGGAGTACGTCCACTGCAACCCCTAGAGGATCTTGACACCTTTTGAACAAGGGAAAAATGAACTAGAAACAATCTCCTTGCATGTTTTCGATGGGTTTCCGTTGTGACCTCGTCATTGAAAGGAATAGTTTGCAACTTTTTCGGACTCCGATAACTGCGTTTTTGAACCTTTTTTCAGCTACCACTGATTATCTCTCCCGGAACAAGTTTTCAACCGTTTATGGCACATTATCAAGATCTGAAATTTGATGACAGAAACATGGAAGTATGTCAGCATTTCCTGTCTGTTCATCTCTGATATATCTACTATATCCAGTTCTGTCCATCCTAGAAACACGGTCACATTTCAATTCGCTTACGGGTTTTTAGAGCAAGGAACAGGCCAAATTAGTTCAACACAAAAATGCTTCTGTTCACCCGTTGGAGGAGGAACTTTCCAGGAGGTGCGGTCAACTCTAGTCTGTCAGATAAGAAAATCTTCCGACAATAGCCGGAATCGAATCGTGATCATTGGGCCAAAATATTGTGGTCATTTTTTAGCAATCTAAGTTGATATGTCTTTATTTGCGCTGGCATAAGGAAACGTATCAACTGAGAGCATGAAACAAAATATGTATTTGGTATAATTAACAGCATTGATTTTGGAAATTTGCGAAGTGCTTCAAAAATGAGCTTTCAATGACTCCACACACACAAACTATGGAGTTTTGTGAGTTTTCTATCTGAGTCTCTGAAGACCTAAGTAAATTCCTCGGCTTGATCCGTGTTTGTATGCTCTGATCGGCTTACTATGCGCTGCCAGTCTTCCAAAGATGAATCCAGAGATTTTCACGTATGTCTGATTTATTGACAGAACCAAATGCAGCCAACTCCACTGTGATAAAAGCCCAAAGCACAAACACGGATCAGGCCGAGGAATTTACTTAGGTCTTCAGAGACTCAGATAGAAAACTCACAAAACTCCATAGTTTGTGTGTGTGGAGTCATTGAAAGCTCATTTTTGAAGCACTTCGCAAATTTCCAAAATCAATGTAGCTAATTATACCAAATACATATTATACTTCATGCTCTCAGTTGATACGTTTCCTCATGACAGCACAAATAAAGACATATCAACTTAGATTGCTAAAAAATGACCACAATATTTTGGCCCAATGAACACGATTCGATTCCGGCTATTGTCAGGAGATTTTCTTATCTGACAGACTAGAGTTGACCGCACCTCCTGGAAAGTTCCTCCTCCAACGCGTGAACAGAAGCATTTTTGTGTTGAACTAATTTGGCCTGTTCCTTGCTCTAAAAACCCGTAAGCGAATTGAAATGTGACCGTGTTTCTAGG
>LUCM01009509.1:76077-171785 GCA_008360955.1 Fasciolopsis buskii
AACGTCCAGGCTGAAAACACATTCGTTCATCTTTATCCCAGTTCTCATGGCTGAACGGGATCGAGCTACCATCATTTTGCTGTTTTCCTTCGTAGGAGTCCGACAATCAACCAAAATGAGTAGCATGTCATGTGCGTTTTGTGTTTGTTTGTGTGTGCGTATGTTTTCAGTAGGAAAAAAGAAGTAAATTAGAATGTAAAAAATGCTCGTCATGTTGAGATTTGTTTCATTCTTGCAAGTCCTTAGACATCATCAACAATACGCATACATTATTCAACCGAATTAATTAAAAGATTTGTAGAAATTGGATGTTTTCCCCGAATAATGTGTTGAGATATCATCCTGATACAGATAATTCTGTGTAATGTTCAACTGAATTGGACGACTAATCTTGAGTTGGATATTCATTGTGTGAGCCCGGCGATAAATTAATCGTGCTCGTTCATGTGATGTTTGGGCGAGCTTCTGTTTCTCCAGGACTCAGCTTCATGGTACCGTGTAGTTAGGTGGCATTTCCGTTCCACATTGGTCAGCTTGTGTTTCGTATAAAGTTACCCCCTGTATGTCTGATTGTCTCAAGTTTTCTATATGGGTTTCCCTGTGGTTCTTTTTTTATTTTGATTTGTATGCCCTTTTCGAAGTCTTGAGATGGTGCGATATCTGAAGTCTTGGTGAATTTTCGCCAAGTTTTGAAAGGGTCTTCGGTTCAGCCTTTCTGAATGCATTTCACTGTTACTCCCGCCACGAATTGGAACATAGGGAAATTTTATTGCAGCTCATTTGCATCAAAATGCCAGCTCCATTTTCAAGTTTCTTTTTCTTTTTCCTATTCGCGAATGTGGGCGCAAATTATTCCAGCCTCGTGCATGGAGAATGTTTGCGCTGAACCCGTTGATCGCAGTGTATTTCTAACTTCCGGCATTGCATATCATCTCACGACATACTGCTAAGTTACTGTTCGCCTTCAACCAGGTTTTGTTCTTTCACATCATTGCTTTTTGTTAAAAATTCGAAAATCGACAATTGAGTCCAATTGCTAATTTTGTCTGCAACTTCATATTTTACTTTCAGTCACGATATGACTGCCTTTGGAAACGATATACGACTACCCTTAGTTTCGTTGCATTTTAACTGAATGACAAATTGGTTACCTCGATCAAAATAGACAATGTCAATTACGCCAGTATGGAACTTGAACGGTAGAGTTGGAAAAAAAGCGCTTCATTCATCACGCTGTTCTGGACAGCAACTGATCAATGGTGAAAAGCATGTCCGAGGCCCAATTTCCCCTCTTACCGATCACGTGTATTGAATACGTTTTTGAACAAGAGGGGATAGAAAAATGTGGGAGATGACTAGTCGACAAATAATCAAACAACCTGATTAACTTTTGTTAGGATGAATAAACCCTGATCCCGGATGAAAAAATTGTCAATGAAAACGGACACTTTAGCAGCAGTTTTACGAAAACTAAATTTTTTTAAATGGTAAATTCATTACATGATATATACGAGTACCTTCTGAATATATTTGTTCTGTTTCAAATTGTTTGTTACAAAGACAATCGTATATATTTTTTTAAAATAAATATTTAATATCTGAAAAAAGAGGAAAAGAGTCTAACTCTTTTGCCTATCCCTTCCGTAGAAAGTGACTTTAAAATCGTCCAATCATTTTCCGTTTGTACAACAAATATGACAGCCAATTAGCCAAGTCATATTTTGAGCTCTAATTAGCAAATTTAATTTGTTGCCATCGATTTTCTGTCCGATGATGCATTAACAACACACACACATTTCTGACGTGTTCCCACGTGCAGAATGAGCTCAGTTATCATTTCGGGCTACAGCATTGCAGCTTGACGAACACGAATCGAATAGATGAGCCCGTAGTTGGATAAGTGCAATTTTAATAGGAAAAATGACATTTTGCGATAATTACACATTTCGTAACATTTGATAATGGTACATGTTGTTTGGAAAACGAGTGTTTTTTTACACCTAGATTCTACTCATTATTATCGAAGTACAAAACATAAAGCTCCCATGGTCCTTCTACAGGCAGGGTTGTTTTTTCACTTGAAAAATATTCCGATACGTAAAAAGATTGACATTTCTCTCTCCGACCGTAAATGCTGCCCTTTATTTGACGATGACAAGTGTGATGACTAGTATAAAAGTCATACCGAAAAGGATCAAAGTCACTTGAGTACTAGTTGTCAACCATTACACGTTATAATTACCTTCTTTCCGGCAAAGCAGTCTAATTTGTATCAATTTTTACCTTCGAATTACACAATCTGAGAAGATTGCTTGCAAACTACTTTCAGCTTTGCTTCAGTTCACTGTTCAACTGTGATGGGAACAGATTTCAGTAGTCTCATTTTTCCGAAATAAACTTGGCATTTTCGAGTTGGTAACTTATGCGCATTTTTCTAATTGTATCTGCAGGATTATTGCAATGCCAAATGCTCAAAAGAGCAGTTGCCCACGCGGATGCCACCCATCGGATCCAGAGTCAGAGGTTAATGGACCGCGAACTACTGACATAAGTAATATTCGAAAAAGAAGTGAAACTGAACACGAGTTGAAATCACACCTGCCGGATGACAGTCTTGACTTGCAATCCACTAATTGCTGGATAAATGTTTCTATATTTTTTTCACAGGATTTAGAAAGCAAAGTGATTTCAAGTGGGCCGTTTCTGCTGTTGTACCCAGGGGCAGTTTTTCTTTCTTGCCAATCCACGACTGGGTCTTCTCCGGGTCGGACAGTTCTGTCACGAATTGTTGAAGTCTTGTGCATTGTTAAAAACCATGAATTTGTTTCTATCTAGCTACCACTCCAAAGTTAATATTTTTTCTGTCATACTCTTGTCCAGTCCTTGAGTTTCAAATTTTCCGGGACAGAATCGTTCATTCTTAATAAAGTACTTTATTGGACAAATTTGAATTAATGTAATTAAAAGATCACATGGATAACCAATAACCTGACCAGTCCACACTCAGTCTGTGTTCGTAATACTGGCGGCATCATGCCTCTAATAGTCTCATCGGACCAAGCAAACGGCAGGAGAAAAGAACAGCTATTATGTGACATTCTGTGTTCTTATGAATGGCAGTCGTGCAAGCAGTTATTTTTCCGGGCGTTTCTTCACAGAACCTTATGCGAAGGTAATATTACCTTTCTCCAATTGACATTGTAATTACCGGCAATGGACATACGGTTGCTTTTCACCCGAAAATTGTCATTCTATTTCACGTGTGCTGGTTTACCCTGAAACAACCTCGGTCATGATTAGTGCACACGCCACAATCGTCTTCCCGGTTGACTATCATTTAGAGGTTTGCACAGTTGCGCATGCGGAACCTCGGTACTCTGCGCTGGTCTCAATTCGGCCCGAAACCTATCTCGTTTAGCGTGTTGCCTTACAAACTTTTCCCTAGCCAATAACCGGTCGAAATTTCTGAGTTAACATGTTTTGGAATTTAATTAGATGATCTTTCAAGCTAGCTGAGATAGTTGTCTCCTGGAAACCAGTCTTCTGGTAATTTAATTTGGTTCACGATTTTTTTTTCTTATCTCGGATGTCTAATATTTGTTGAATGACCGCACACTTGAGGAAAGATGATGAACAATACAAAAAGTCACCCACCAACTCGTACCAACGGCTTTAACTTTTTATACTTGTGTGTCTGTGTGTGATAACGAATTTATAAACTGTTAGTCATTTCGTTCTTGAACGTGGAATAAATACATCAGAACTGACTGAAATTTTCTACTAAATTCTTTTCACTAATTTGTTGTTCCGGTGAACGATAAGCTAGCTGTTTGTAATCAAGACGACTTAAAAATAGGCACTCCTTTACTGTTCTTCATTCAACTTGTGAAAGTATTCACGAATCCAAGATTTTGTTCTTTTGGCTACTTCCAGACAGCACACTTTTGGACAATTCAACGGGAAAGTTTCTTCTGTGTCCGTAAACCGATGAGTTATTTTTCCAGTACTTTGCAATATTTCCTCCTTTTAAAAATAACGAGATTTCAAACAACATGCTTTCGTACTCAGATGGACTAGAAACGAAAATATAGCAAAAATTAATGTGACCGCGGTTGCATGCAGACTGTGTTTCGCAAAATCGAAAATTTAGAATGAATATCAAATGATCCCGCAAGCGTTCAACCTGTCAAACTTGCAGATATGCATTCGTGCATCTTCGGATACATCCAACCATCGACAGGGATACCCATGATCCATGCTCCTGGGAACGGTTCATTTTTCGTTCTCATCTTTTCTGTCCTTGAAAAGATGGACAAGAAAATTCATTGTTTATTAAATGATGATTAGAGTAGTTTTTCAAAACGTGTAAACTAATAGCGCAAGTTAATCAATTGCTTGGGTTTTTTCATCTTCCAATTTCACAGAGGAGTTTTTGAAAAGCTTAAAATGGAAATTCTTCCGTGAACAACATTACCGGTTTTGCCTCAAACAAGAAAGCATATCCTTTATTATCGCTCAAGCATATATATATATACATATATGCATATATATGTATTACTGAGGAAAATCTTTGGCTTACTCCTTCTCAGATGCACAATATTAGTCCACTGAACACACAGAATGCTTGCCAATAACTGCACGTTACCTCAGGACATACCAGACGGCACTGTTCACTCCAACTGAATAAATCGACCTGTAGAACTAGCACCTACTACATGGTCCATCCCCGGCCTAACAGTAAACTTAGCCTTGGTTGAACTCCCCTTGCATTTGATAACATTGTACCCAGGATAAAATAATTGGAATAGAAAAAAGAACACGAAAGATTAAGAGTTCATTTCGACTCACTCATTCATGTTGTGAACTTCTCTCGACTAATTTTTTAGCCAAATGTCACGTTATGCTCAAATCATGGTTCTGGACTAAGTATTTTGGTGGTCAATTCATGATCAGAATTAAGCGTCACCCCTTGTGCATAGAAACGAATAGTAAAATCATGTAGTTTTCTGCGACGTCCTGTTGGATTCCGTTCGCACACACTCCCTCTTGAAGCACCCATTCACAAGATTTTTATTTGAACTCACCAGTGGTCTATAAGTGAATAATTCTAAATACGGTCCATGTTTTCGGGAGACCCCAGCTGAAACACACCACAATCCCTTTCAACAAACTATGTGTTTTCTATTCTGCACCATGTTATCCCTGTCATTTACTCGTCAAGGTTATTTTTATTGAGCCGACAAATTGAATACCACTCCCTTTATCACATTTATCCCAAATTTAGAAAGCTTGTGTTGGCCTGGTCTGCACCCGCCCTCGTTGCAGATGTTTAACAAGTTTCCGTAATCCCAGCTGCCACCGAAGAATTCGTGTTCCACTTCTAAATTTGTTCTTTTGGGTGTTAATTATCAAATCCTCACATTTTGTATTCCTCGTGAAATGGGATTTAAAAAAATGTAGGAAATAACAAATTTGGTACATGTGACAAATAACAGTGACTAACCTGGTCCCAGGTAAATTTGAATTTACAAAATCTGGTTCAAGATTAGATCAATCTCAGCCCGCTTTCGTTTCACCGGAAGTGTATACATTTTCATAGACCCGCCTAGATTGGGGCCCACATGTACAGCGGCAATTTGCGAATTCGGGCGTTCCATGTAGCATGCTTATCCCTGTCCGGGATTCGTGAAACCGGCTGCCGGCCGGCATTATTTGGACCAATCAGAATTGCTGGGTCAAGGCAATATGTTCCAATCCTGTTTGGACGAATCGTGATTAACCAGGCAAAATGATCGATCGTCTCACGAAGAGCTGTTAGCTCGTGTTGGTCAGTCTATCCCTTGCATAGCGCTGTACGCATGTATGTATGTAAGCCATTATGAGCAATGTCTCACATGTGTCAATGCGTTCGACTGATTCGTTTCATTCATACGCAAACCAACCGCAATAAGCGTGGACATTTCAACGCATTCATGCGGACGTACTTCGGTCAGCATCTTCATTAATTCGGCGGACAACTAGCCTGATGTAGCTTGGAATTATAGATGCTGATCTTAAAACTAATATCCCTGCAAAGCTGGTGCACACACTCACACACACGCACACACATGCGCACGTATGGTATCCCAGAGTTTTGTGATTTTACCAAATAATCTTGTGACATTTGCTTTGCATCTGCAGGCGGTCTCAAGGAAACTCGATAGGAATGGCCAAAAAATCGTCAAAACCGTTTTCCGAACCTAGAAACGTAGACACCAAAATTTGTTACTCACTCCTTACCAATAAAGAATCTCCCTCAGTCCTTCCTTCAATTCCTCATTGGAGTCGCAAATCCGGAAAAGGCAAATCGACTCTAACTAACTCAACTCTCTGCGTTCCTCCCGCTCCTACGAGGATTACGTCTTCCTCGAACACGTCACGTGTACGACTGGAACGGAAACCTGCTTTGATCATGCGTCCCGAATCGGGAATGAATTCACGTTCACCGGATTCGAAGTGTATGCTTACCCTAGTCTCTCAACAGGACGCTCGGGGTACTGGATCACAAGTAGGTATTCAAATGAGAAAAAGAAAATCATGTACCAACGTGTCACGAAGCAGACGACCGGAAACGATAATCGGCAATGGAGTCACAGGTCGGCCGGATGTTCGCCTAGAAGAAAACGGTTGTCCTTCTCGTCAGAATTCAACTAATCCGTGTAAAAAACGTGTGGAATTTCACAGTCAAACGCGCCTGGATAAGTTGCAACCTAGGGGAATATCTGTGGTAGGTCGCCAAACTAAACATGGCTTGTATGAATCAGACGATCCAAACCCTGGGAAAAAAGATTCCAATCGTTATCATGTATTCAGTTACGAACAAGTCAAACGTCTTGACAGTCTTCTGCAAACCCAATTGTGCATTTCACCCCGTCCGGTTCAGTGGGACTATGGTTTTCTGTCTGGTATCCCACCCGAATCGCTTAGATGTCGTCCAGGGTCAGCTTCTTGTCAGTCTTCCCAAACAATGCAGCGATGTCAAGATACAGACTGTTCGCATCCACAAACCACCGGGAAGTGTGATTCTTGTCTCGCGAATAACAGTGAATCTAAATGTGCAACAAAAACAAATCACAAAGGTTCCACAATCCCTCAGGCAAACAAGAATGGGTGCAGTGATCCTGGACTTTATCTACCGATTATCAGTATGCCATTGAAGCAACTTATTCGTACTATACGTGATCGACTGGTTGAGGAACAAATTTCGGTCCGAGAGATACGACTGAACGGAGGTGCTGCTGGTTATGTGATAAGTAAGTGCTAGCTTGGTCATCGGAACTGCTAGGTTTGTAGCCAGTTCTGAACGACTGATTTGATCTTTCCTTCGGCAGAAATCATCGAACACATTTGCTTCAGTTTAGCACATCAGCTTACCATGTGTTGATAATAAATCCACTTTGTTTGGTAAGGACTATGGCAGAAAAATGCAGCAGATTATTTCATAAACAGCTCTTCCTACACAAACCACGCATTTCGTTACAAAATACCGGGTGACAGTAAGAATGCACTGTTACAACATTTGTTCTCCCTCATCTCCTTTGATTTAACTATGAATAACCTTTAGATAAAAACGGATAAAACGTTATCTGGGTATATGAATAGTGTCTTAGTCGCTTGTTCATTCACTCAGTAGTCTTCATTGGGGGACAAGAAATGATACCTTCAAAACGTATCAGGGGGAAGAGAAGGAACACTAGAGATTAGAGTCAAATCGTGAAACTGGACGGACCACCGAATCCATCCCGCTCGTTGACCATTCAATCCTGATGTTCATAATGCACTTGTAAAAATTACATGCACACAGAAATGCAACTCCTGGTTCGATTGAAACAGGTGCGATCTTTCGGACCTCTTTTGGTTGAAAATCACGAGAAAATAAATACCGATTTGCTGATAGATTCATTATGTTAAGTGGAATAAGGTTAGCTTGAATTTTGTTTATTAGACTGTCAGTATCGTTCTCGGACATCGGATTCTCAGTACCTATTAATCCGCTTATCGCGGAGCCCGTGGGCACCAATGTTCACATCACATACACACACAAGATGCATTAGTTGCGTGGTTTCTCGGCGGCCATTATTCGAATAACTAATGTGTCCAGGTTAGCAGGGGACAAGTTGATGATATCTCATGCTTAAGCTTAGAAATCTGTATTCTACAGATAACTAAACCTAACTGTTGCCTAATCTAGTCAGTCAATCGTTCTTTTCTATTCCTTGTTGGTGGGAGGGAGAGAACTCAGTCGTCTTAATTGTGAAATCATAGGGATTTGTGGCCTTGAATGTAATGTGATTCAAGTGTTTTGAATCACACGGAACGCAACATTTGCTCTAGATTTATTTATTTTCCATATAGGATCCGCATTTCAAATATTTGTCAACCCAGGAATAATCTCGATAGGTCCACATTTGGGTCCAATGTAAATCAGGCCATTTGGAAATAACCGAACGCTGTTCACAGTAAGACTGGGCCTGAACAAATGATTCAGACCGACCAGTTATGCACAAATCTTGACATTTGCCGGTTTTCTAGCCTGCAGTTCGTATATGACGCGTCCGGCTAAGATCCTATTCTTCAAAATTCCATACTTTTCAGTGCTTTTATCTCCAATGACCAAATAATTGTTTATATGGCAACATTTCCAAATTCTAGCTGTATCGGCGATGCCTTTGATCGATTAGTCCCGGCAAGTCAGAATAATAGAGCTACGGCTGACTAATCGGTATATTAGACATTTTTGTAGTAGATAAACCGTGTATGAGTTAATAATGGTAGTGATAGCTGATCACATCATTTAAATTTCACTTGGGAAACCTCGAGAAAACTGTACCGTCTTATTAGATAGCGGGAAGCAAAATGGTGGACATTGGTTGACGTCATATGACTGGTCCAACTGTACGATATGCTTATAGCTCCCTGTTGGGTACCGTAAATTACCACACAATGGGTTAATCGTATCAAACGAGAAAGAAAATTGCGCAAAAAACGAAAAATTCAGAATCGAAAAACCCATCCAAACACTAAATCTCCCCTGAATCATTCTCGATGTAGGTAAGAAGAAAAACTACAGGCTAATAGCACCTTCTTTTCTGGCCCACACTTACACCCGGACCACATGTGTGCACCTTTTCCTGTTTCCACTCTTGACTCATTCAATTCGTTTAATCACCCTTTGTTCTTATCCCAGTGAATTGTTGAACACTGGATTGTTCACCACTTAGTGTTGTTCTCAGTGTGTTCTGTAGGACGATTTTCACAAACTCCTCCATACCTTAGAGGTTGTGATCCTTTGGCTGATGTTATCAGCCCAACAGAATATAAATTAATTGTGAAATAAAACAAAAATGCCTGGTTAAAAGGACTATTGATTCTGGGTATGTGCATCAGGAGGTACAGATTATCGAAGAGCACACACGCACGCACAGATTTACTCATCGTTTTGTCTTCGAAAAACTAGGCTGAAGGTTTAGTAATTGTCACACACCATACCGCCTTTTTGACCACGGGAGGTCGGAGCAGACATAGGGGTACGGATTGAATATTTCCAACATCGTAGCCAAAGGTTGTTCAGGCGCAGTTTGGTCTCCTACGCTGTGTACAGTTAGCTTGACTGGATCTCGCTGGAGAAAATGTCGGCGGTCACATATTTTCTGTATTTCTCTGAGTCTGTCACCAACCCTTTCAGAGTTGAAATATAATCCAATTTCGTGTACAGTCAAGCAACTCCTTTTGTCCTGTGTCATGAATATGAATGTACTATGACATTATTCAGTAATCTAGACAAGAAAGTCAGGCTTGTTTTCTATTTAGCATTCTTATGCAACATTAAGGGTAGATAAATGTAACTACGTATATTAGTATGATGCATGCTGCAGGACAGCTGTGCCTTGATCAGCATTATTTACGGGCCAGTGATCATGATTAAGAGTGTAGATTTAGCTAGAGGTGAACCCAAAGAGTCAGAAGTGGTGTGCGAAATCCACTCACGTACTGCACATCCAAGGGATGACGTCACTGGCCGAAATCGAAATGGGAAACTTTTGCCTGACGAGCACATGCTCCACCTGGACGCTGCCCCGTGCACGGCTCTCAGATGCGAATTACGTATGTGAATACTCAATCCTGTGCGAACCAATAAAAGCCAACTAATTTGGTTTTAGTCTCATTTACTTTCTAAGAGAAGTAAGCAGCACAACTGGACAGAATCCAAAGGACTGGCAAAGCAATTGAGCAAATTTTTTTCGCACATGCTATGAATGACCAAACCATTCCCGTTCCGTTGTATGTTCGACGGTTTATACACGCGTTTAGCACAAAATCACATGAGAGAATACCTCTTTTGATGATTTTCTTCGCTGTTCGAGAGTTTGAATTCTAAAGAAAAAACGGAAATTATTTATATAATCACAATTATCCCTCCATTATGTCAATCTATATCTTAAGAATTGTTTATAAAGTTAATTTGTTAACGGAAATCTGCCCGCACTGCATAAGATAACGTATACCAGGTCACGGTTGCCCCGTTTGAAATAAATACTTGCAAAAGGAGCTTGGACCATTTCACTCACGTTCGCAGCAGTTTTCAGTTGCTTTTTACTTTTGTAATGTGGGCAAATCTTCTCATTGTTAACCCCGGTTTTGTAATTGGCAAATAACTGTTGTATTCTATTTTTCCCATTTTTAAAGATCTTGAAGAACAGGACAGCTACAGTGATTTGGATGTCATATTCAGCGTGGATCTGTCAAATTCTGTCACCTTTGCCAAAATAAAATCGGTGGTATTCTCTAGTGTGGCTCAATTTCTGGCCGAGACGTTCGCACGTGGAAATCTTGTCTACAGTTGTACTCAAAACCACTGCGCAACAAATACTAAAATAGGCTCGCCAGCACCCGTTTCCACCGGGAGTAACATTACCACAGGATCCCCGTGCAACACTTCCACTGTAGCCGTCATAAATCAATCAACGGCCAAGGCGAATTGCAACACCACTGTTACGCATTCCAATGCCTCAAACGACCATGCTTTGACCACGAGTTCGTCGGACCGAGAAAATTGTCTGCCCGATGAGGATCGGAAAGCCAGCATTGAATCTGTAGACCGAACTGTCGGATGTGATTCAAATCGGTCACGAACTCGTTGCAGTCACTCGTTTACCTCAGCCACAGATATGAAATACTGGACCCTGTCCCTTTCCTCCTCTTCCTCTGTTGCATCCCATTCATTTCCTCGTGCTACGTTCAGTCGACGAGCAAGTGAAACATCTATCCTGTTCCCCGTGCCTAAGAACAAACAGACTGATCCATTAACTTGTGTTACAAACACACTTATTGCAGTTCCACATTTTGCTGCAGACACCACCCTATCCCCGGTCGTGAGCGGGAACAATCACCATGGTTCACCGTTCAACCATATAAATTCTCCCATGACTCGAATGATGAGTTACGCATCCTGTTTCTTTTCCGGTCCGTTTCATTCCTTCCCTCCGTGTGTTCAGAACTGGACTAGGCTGCTTCGTGACGAATCTATAATAAAACAATATATTCAAAAAATGGTTCGTATACATAAGCCTAGCTCGAAAACCGCAGACTCATGGTCTCTGTTCACTTTGGGCTATCGTACGGCAGATGGGGGCAAAACGGTTGATGTGAAGTTTGTCGATCGGATGCAGAGACCATTTGAGTTCACGGTGGACAGTTTCCAAATCGTCCTCGATAGTCTGATGACATTCTACGAGACATCCCGACAAACAATGGATGAACATTTCTATCCAACCGTGGTAGCCGAATCCGTTGCCGGTAGCTTTGCCGAGGCATTATCACACCTCAAAGGTCGTCTGATTGCCACGCCCAGACCCGAAGAGATTCGTGGTGGTGGATTGTTGAAATATTGCAAACTACTCGTCGACGGCTATCGGCCGTCTTCGCACATTGATGTGCTTTCCATGGAAAGGTATATGTGCTCCAGATTTTTCATCGATTTCCCGGACATTGTTAGTCAACATCAACGGTTAACCTACTATTTGACAAATCACTTTGACAACGTCGATGCGACCAAAGCAACATATCTTCAAGTGAGTTTTCCATTCTGGACTGCAGATTTAGCAAGAGGTTCGTTTATTCTTGTAGTATGTTATCAGTGATGGGGGAACGGCAACTTACTAAGACTATATGATAGATGAAGGCACTGGCACCAGATGTTTGTTGAATTTCCTACATATCACTTATAAAGTTTATCAAAGGGTTTGTTAATGCATTTGTTGTATCTTGTGTTTGAAGAGAAAGATACATCTTCTACAGAAGCCGGATTGTGCCATTTATCGATACTGGTTAAGGATGGTTACAGTGTTGTGTCATGTATAGTCATTCCCTAAAGTGTGCACTAGTTATTTCGTTTGACAATTCCATTTTAGTAACTACCAATGAACGTAGAAGGCGTATGTTAAACACCAAAGTAGTTGTCTGTCAAAAGGATAAGATCCTAAAGTCTGGACTTGGAAGGTCTCGGATAAGATTCCTTCAGATCGATCAACTTCCCCGTGTGGCGGCCTTCTGTTGGCCGCGGTCCTCTTCATTAGAATAAAGTACACGACTAGTCCTAGCAACAAGAGAATCGGAAGATAAAAATACCAAGATTAAATGACACTTTGTCCTCGTTTTTTGAATTCTGCAATCAAAGTCTCGATTAAATACTGTCGATAATTGAAATGAATTCGTCGTTCGTGCACAATCCTTACAATTTAGGTGAAATCCGAGTTTATCCTTGACTCTCTTGAAATGTGTCGGTTTGTTATTTTGCATCACTTCTAGGTATCGGATTTTGTTATCTATCACTCGGCGTTTCACATTCTCTTAACGGTTAAATAAACGTTCATCATGCCCAGGAAAGCGATCCAGATTAGTTGAAACCTCTAATGCTTGATCACTGTCGGTCAGATTGTAGGCAAAAACTGGACATTTCACTAATGCCAGTCGCAAAACCGTCAGCAACAATTCCAGTACTTCAAAAGCGAATGCATTTACTTCCCTGTCATTAAAAACAGTTTGACATTCGTGTTGTTCGAAGTTGATGACTTCTCTAGCCAACTGGATGTACATCATCGTCGGCATCATTTTTAAACTCAGGCAAACTTAATCATTGTGTCTAACCATGACACGACATAGTCCAGATCCCGTGTTACCACACAAAAAATGCTCAATCCAAAAAGAAACCGAATTTCCAAAATCTCGAATCACATGCCTGTTTTGTTATTCCTGTTCCAGTGTTTGATGTGTTCAGAGTATGTTGGACGACGATTGTGATAACGATCGATTGCTGGTCAAAGCGAAGCGATTGTTACAAATCAGTTTCCGGTTTGTTTATGCTTATGCTTTCAAGTTAAAGTTCTCATTGAGAAAATGTTTTGCGCATTCACCTTGATTTTGACACTTATCCGGGCAAAATTGCAAATCACTCATGGGCATAATAAGCTGGTTGGCATCGCTATGCGTTTCCGGTAATAAACAATCGGACAGAGAGGATTTTCACAAGTTGTTTTTGGTCACACAAGTCATTTTGGATTCACGTTAGCCACTGACATTCGTTTCTTGCCAAAGTCGGTTCAGGTTGATGAACGCAAGACGAAGAAAGCTACCCAACTACGAATGATGCAGTGCACCACGAGAAATGCTTGTGTTGCTTGTATTTGCGTGATTCATATGGACACATTATACTGTTTTTGTCCACAGTTGCATAAACCACTGAAGTAATGACACGGGTGTGAGAAAGTAGATCATACCACTACCAAACAAATGCTCATACGGGTGATATTAATACAAATGGTTGTTCTGATGACATATTAGCAGTAACAGTATTGGTAACCGTACTAACAGTAGTAGCAATGTCATCAGTAGTAGTTTCATTAGTGAAAAATTCGTGCAAACATTGCGATGGACCATTAAGTAGGACTCAAATCAAAATCGCCATCAGGAAACCAGGTTGGGGCCGTGTCACCATGTTACTAGGATGCTTGAGAATCCCCGAACTGGAGGATAAGCCCGGAAAGAACACATGTACACTAGACAACAAACTGGCTAAGTCATCTTGACTGGAGATGATGAAAAGTTTGCGATCTACCTGCCAAGTCGAGCCTCAAAGTACTTTCAAAAAGCGTCAACCAATTGCAAGTTTCAAATCACTGAGTTGGATGCATATGGATATTGAAGAAAACAAATGCAAAACTTGCGCTGGGTATACGAAAAAGCTGAAATTTTATGATCAATTAAATCCCTAATAATGGATTTGATTTGAGGGGTCTGAAGACCTCCTTCGAGGAAAATTGAAATTTGATGAACACTGAAAGTCGGACAGTGTGAAGCATCGTCGTAAATATTGGCCAAATGTCGACTCGCTGAGAATCGCGGATTACACGATGCCCACGTCCTGCCGCACCTCGTTTTAATTTTATCAGCTGGACCAGTCCAATTCAGTTCACCAAGATCACGTGTTTGAAAAGGTCTGGAAACCTAAAGCAGCTGTTCTGTTAGTTTAACCTAGAAAAAGGTCATTATGACACTAGATGATACGTTATTTTCTCTGGTTCAGCCTTTCACCTATGTCGCATGATTGTGTGTCTACTTTTGTAGAACGAGTAATTCAAGCTGCTGTCTAATTCAAGATGTTATTGAAGGCTACAAATTATGCAATCTGCCTAGGCATCACGTAATTGCTTGCGTGCATTGCTCCAAGTATGATGATTGCTTTCTTTGCAATATCGGAAAGTTTGCGTTTGCGTGTGTGTTTGGGTGTTAGAACTTTTAGGAATTTCACACAAGTGACATTTTAGAAATGACCATAAAACAAAATATTTATTTGCCAAAGAATTGGAACGATTTTATCAACGGTCTGGCAGCAGTTTTTGTCAGATTGCTTGCTTTCTTTTCACGCACTGGTTCTTTAAACAAGAGGCTGTAAACTGTCAAATGCCAACTGATATCCCGTAGGTTTTGTACTCGACACGCGTCTATTTTTAAGCTCTCCTTTTACTTAGTGATCGATTGGATACGACTTAGGCATAAAATTATCATGTGTATCCAAGCCATCCGTGGGAAGCCGTGTCCTTCCGAACGATAGTGTTTCACTCGGAAATAGAGGCGGATTCCAAGCTTATCATACCACTCTGACGTGGTTTGTTGAGCTTTAAAAGCCGTTTTTTGCAAACGGACGGAGGATATCGATATCGCGGACAGTCACAACCGCATATCTGATATTATCAACCACTTGGCGGTCCAAAGAGAGTTTGAATGCTTTAGTGGGGGTTATCATGTAAAGTACAGCACCCTATATTACACTACTGTCTGGTTCAATAGCTTGCATTTTCCTAGTTCCTCGGTTCCCTTAACGACTGTGGCATCACAAACAATCCTAATAAGAAAAACTATCGAATGTTATTAGAAATTTAGTACCTAATAGTTTCTAAATCGAATATCTTATGTGGGGGTTAGTAATCCTGAGTACGTCTGTGTGCGTCTGTTTTCGTCTGTGTCTGTGCTCACGTATATATCGATCTAGCAAACACTCTTCCCTTTTCTCAAAGCTATTTCACAGCTCAAATTGTATCACGTGCAACTCTAACACAGTTCAGCACCAACCATTTGGGTGCTACGTTGACATCTCTCGCTTCTCCTGGAAGTAACCAAATTTAAGAGGTTTTTGTTCCTGAGAAGACCAACAGTCAAAAACCGCTCTTCCCGATAATAGTCAGTACCATGTTGTCAGTGATCAAGAACTAGTGACAAATCTATACTTCTGCATGTCGTGAGTTGTTTTACTACAGTTCTTATTGTTAATAAGACGTTCACTATTGTCAATACTAAGGGAGAAGCAGGCAATAACATTACAACGGTTATGCTGCTATCACCGTTAGGAACGTAAAACATTGCAGCAACTACAGAGAATTGGTCTCGGACACCAATATCTTCACGATTTTGTCAATCTCCCTGCTGACAGCAGCGATTATGGAATTGAGCAGAAGACTCAAGTTGAGTGTTGTTCATCTCCTCCGCGCACGTTTTCAAGAATTCCGCTCCTCCATACCTCGAACAGTTGATCCGCAATAAAAACTCATTCGCTCCAAACAAATTTGCCGAAACAAACACGAAAGGGGAACAAATTACATCACGTTATTTGTTGACCATCTTTGCAGTCGAAAATCTTGCACTAGGGCAAAAGTTGATACGATTATTTTTACCTAAAAAGGCACCATTTCACTTCATGCAACAAAACACGCCAGTCATCGGTTGTTGTTGGTTCGTCGGTTATACCAAGTAATTTGTAAGAATACTTATTTCGATCATTTTGTGCGTGGTGTTTGTCTAGTTGCGAAAACCGTCAAACTTGTTCATATACATTTAGCACATTGTACGCCTTTAATAAGTTGCTCCATGCATTTGAGCTTGCTGACCGATCCCAGAAATGTTCCAACCAAAGTGGGTGGTATCTACCGACCGATCACTCTCATTAGAACCATCCAGTCCGAGCGGCCACATTCCTTCGTCCACGAAACACACAGTTCTTCCCCGTTGGTTCCATTTACGCACATGAGAAAAGACAGATATAGACTTAAAAAATGGCTCAACCAATTGTACATCTATGCTACCACCGTCATCATCACTCGGTCCACTTCGAATTCGGGTATAAACAATGATGGTTCACTGAAATCGTTCCCGGCAAACAGACATTCTGTTCTGGTCATACTGTGTAAAACATTCGGTTCTCTTTGGGATGGGGTGACAAGACTGAGCTGTCACAGGTTCCGTTTGCTTAGTGTTTTTTTACCATTTTGTGTGGACGAGTGTAAGAGACTGGAGTCGTATTTTCCTTGTGTGATGCAAAAATCCAACCAAATGGATTGCCACAAAGCTGAAAGCATAGAGACTTTAAAAGAAAAAACAACTAATATTGGTCAACTACGAAGCAGTCGAATGAAAATTCGACAAAAACATAAAGAATTTGACAGAACCTGCTTTCCCCGTCAAAACTGTCTGTCTAAACCTGGTTAACGACAGTTCCGGGTGTCTCGTATGGGAATATGCCTATTTCCCGATCCATTACACTGCACAGTAGTTGCAGGGATCCGTGCAAAACAATTCGAGTAGCCGGCTGCACTGTTTGAAACAAAGTCGAGCAGGCCATCGGTGATGAAAATTGGACGATCCGTTGTCTAAAAATGTATCCATGCCCGAGGAACGCATAATTTTGGATCGGACACACTAAGAAAGCAACAAATCCACCGAACTGTCTCTATGCCGTACACGTGTAACCATAAACCAGATGGATACATTGTTCCAAATGTGTGGGTTGCAAGTTAATTAAGGTTCTTCGATGAATTTTGGAGAAAATTTGCAATAATCGAAATTCCATTAGTTACAATCAATCAATCCCCATAATTTGGTTATCTGGCATGAATTATTCTAGGTATGACCGTTTTGAATTGTTTTCCGGCTTCCATAGAGACCATATGAACGTGTCAATCAACGACTTTCTCACTTAGAAAAAAGCAAGTATGGTTCAATCTACATAACACCAGCAGCGTAGTTTCTGTTCGTCTAAAATTCGTGCACGATATTTGGCGCAGAATTCACAAGATCAGAGATCAACTACGGACTCCAGAAAGGCAGCGTATTCGTCCATTTTTACCGGAACGTTGCTATATTTTGTGCCTCTATTTGAAACGACCAAACGTGCAAGACAGTTAGTTACCTTAATTCGGTCGCGAGTCGTTCACTAATTAGACTTTCGCAAATACAGAGTTAAAAAAGTAAGTTTGTGTAGGCGATCAAACTGAGGAGCATTCGTGAAGAGCTCGATTAGGATAGCTGAACGTTGACGTAAAATGAGTAAAAAGTAAAAAGCTAATCTTAGCAATTATTATAACAACAACCTCAAATGATGAGGGGAAGACAGGAACAGTACATCAAAAGAGCATCCCTGTCAAACTCAAGTCTGATAAGAATCATTCGCGTCGCTTGATAACCTTGCGGTAGCTGCGACTTGGATGGTTAAACACGAGTCACAAATTGTGGCCAGATCGTAGAAATCTATCACGCTGTCCGATCGCTCGTTGAGTCGAGGACACTTTGAAGAGGAACAGCTTTTTGCATGTCGGTCAAATTCCGTTAGGCATAAGAAATCGAAATGCACATTAGGGGGCTAAAACACTTGACTCGAACGAACGCGATGCACACCATTCGCTTATCACGTTCATTGGAGTGTGTTTGTTCAATACAGTTATAATAAATAACAGTGTTTATTTTGTTTGATTTTTCACTAAAGAGGTCTCTACTCCAAGAAGATCCAGTTCACTACTGTGTACACTGAGTAGAAGAAACTTTCAAGCATACAATGCCGTGAGCATGTGCCGAAAATACCCATTTCATTTTGTGTCCCCGAAGGTCTGCAGTATTTCCCTACGGCACCGAACATAAAATTTCTCTGTTCCAAATTACCGAATCGGAAGACAGTTAAGAATCACAGAGTAGGCTAAAAAACGAATTTCTTGAAGTAATGCATTCAACTATCCCTACCATGGAAAACTTGGTAGGAAAGAATGAACAGTACGAAATACGTTTCGGCAAACTTTAAGTGTTGCACCATTCAATTGTGAAGCACATGTGATCCTTTTGTCAGTCAAATGCGTGCATAAAAGCAACCCACGCATTTGCACCACGAGGGCATACCGAATGCCTTCAGTCATTTTGCTCCGGTATTGTTGATTACTCGTCCAAGTTACATGGGCATGTAGAAATAAGTATAGTGGACGTTTTCATAATTTCACTACAGCAAGTTTAACTCCGCAATGAGCAATTAGAAATGACAATCATGTTTGGTTATTGAATACTAATCAAGATACGTCTTAAACGAATGGTTAAGTTTGCCCTAATTGACTGTTCCTGAGCAGACCATATTGAAATCATAATTAAAACAGGTGCGATGTTTAGTTTCGGCTTTAATCAGTCCTATGGTAGGTTTCGAAGATAGCAGTTCTAAGTTACTTTCATGCATTATTAGACCAGACTAAGATTAGTTTTTCTTGATTGGTTTATGCTTCGTCATTCGTCTCGGCGGAAATGAAGTCACAAACAGGTATAATGGATTACATGAAATTTATTGCTAATAGGCTTTTGATCAGTGGTGATAAGTCGGACTAGGTGATTGCTTTTGGATGTGAACATCGCGGTTTCGAATCCACCTAACGCGGATCAACTATTTGGCAGCCCTCTACTGGCATCCCCCTTGAAAGTGAAGTAGATCGATTTCTTATTAGTGAAGGAACTCCCTAGTTTCATTACAAATAAGATAATAACATGGAGAATAACCGCATATTCAGCTCAATACATTTGTATTTGGCCGCATCCACAAAAGCGTCCGGTTTATTCGATTCCTATAACGTGAACAGGAACAACTACATATGGTATATTATGAAACCTTGTCCCAATCGACTCTAATAACTAGCTCACTGATTTATTAGACCATGTTTTTATTCGATTACAATTGTCTGAATTGTGACTATTTGACTCCCATACAAAAACTTATCATCTTTTGTTTAAACACGACGTCTTAGCGAAGACAGCTATTCTACTACTCACCTAAGCAACTGTAAACTAGTTAAGTCAATTTGGAATTGTTACTCCAATCCACTGAATGGTAAAATCGTTTGGTTCTTGCAGAGCACTTGATAAAATAGGCTGGCAACTGTTACAAGCACAAGAATTCAACCAATGCGTAAGTGGCTAAACATGAGCTCCACAGTCTCAACCATGCGACTAATTTATTCGACTAAATAACAGACAACGGATTTGACCAAGTAACATTTCGAGCAGAACGGCCAGAACGGATTTTAACATATGGGTAACGTTTATCCCACTAGCAAGAAACGGATTTTGTATCATGTGACTGGTGTTTCTATCGATTCCCTGTGGCTAGCAAGCCCACTCAAGCAGAGCAGATCGACCTGACTACAAAGTGAACCAATCAACGTTGGGAAAAGAGTTGTCGCAGACAGGCTTTGAACGTGTTCGACTGACTCCCACCAGGTAGAAGAGAAACATTAATTCCTTGTGCGTGGGTGGCGCCTATTAATAGACGAGCTGAAAATAGACCGTGATAGTTTGAAAACAAACGGTTGTTCTTACTCTGTTAATAACGTGGTGTTCGCGTGCTAATTCCAGTTAGAACTCTATCTTTGCCAATACTCTTCCAACCAACGTTCGATAAAGCAAGGAAAAAGTACTCGAAATGATCGAACCAAGTGAAGAGCGCTCTAAAGTTCGAAAGCCCTGTTTATTCGCAATAGTATCCCGATTGTGGCCAACTGCTGCACAGAACAACTCGGCAGAAAACTGTTCATGTTTTGCTTCCATGTTGTTGTTTTTTCACAATAGTGCAAATAAATGGATTTATCATAGAAATTTCATACCAACGCTGTCTTGTACAGAGTGAGAAAATGAACAATATACAACTCAAGGCACGGGGATATTAGTCGGACGGAATATTTGACTAACAAGCCTTACAATAAATATCCACAAAATGTTTTTGTAGAAACAGCAATCGGGGAACCATGTTGATACCTATCCATGACATGCAATCCATCAATGACACGTTTCAAACAGTTCCGTAGCAAAGTGTTTTATACCGTATCGATTACCGAGGTGAAATTAGTAGAATTAGGAGAAATAACTCTTGTAATATATGAAGTTACCACGCCTCGAAGAAAATTTCATATTTAACAAGTACAAGGTTACGTACGAATCTAAGTCACTTGTTGCCAATTAGCTTTTGACGTTTATTCTGGAAGTAATTCAGTTGGAAATGCGATTGGGTTTGTGAACCATGCACTCTTGCCTATCTTGATTCACAAGATTGCCATAAGTACGACATTTATTTTCGAAATGTGATGGGATTATTCACATGTGGTCGGGGTCACTGAACCCCGTATTCAGATTGCAAACCCTGAATCAGCAATCGAATTGAGACTATCTTCCTGTGCGTGCTCGCGCACCACACCAATTCCATGGTGCTTTCATTTGCGTTGAGCTTGGACCTCTGGACGACCGTGAACGGGAAACTACACTGGAATTCTGGGGTAAATATCGAATGCGGAATAACGCTAAATATAACTGAGCAGACAGGTCACCGCCTGAGCACTGATGTTTTCATCTCGTTTGGTGATGAAACATTTGCGATCTAAACGCCATACTCAGCGCTCAAAAAACCTTGAAAACTCCCAACCTGAACTTCAAAACACACCAACATTCGAAATCGTTCAAAACCTAGACACCTTGTTTCGTTTTCGATCGCGCACTCTTCCGATATACCCGCACAGAATGCATTACCTTATTTCTTCACATAAACAAATTGGCAAATATTTGAAACCAAAGACTGTTATGAAATATTTGACTAAATTTGCCGCTGCGTTTAAAACATTTATCGTTGCTGATGTCGATTTTATTTAAAATGTACTGAATTGACTGTAAACTTGTGGGGCAAACTCCTGGCTGGCGGTGACCAAACGGATAAGGTCGTGGCATTTGGACGTCAAGGTCGCGGGTTCAAATCCGCCCACCGCCGGTCAACTTCCCCATTTGGCAGCCCTTTGTTGGCCACAGCTCCCTTCCTAAAAAATTATGTACATTGTTATTTCATTAATAAAGGAAGTAACAGATAAAAAGATAAAAAAATATGTTGAACATGGGTATGGACAACACTGGCACTCGGTGAAAAGATCCACTCAACGAAAAGTTATAGGACCCACACCATTTTGTCTTTATTCTGCGCTCTCTTTCATGGCTTCTGTTACCTGGGTGCTAACTGCACGTCAGCCGGTGTAGTGACTGATCTGGGGATTCTGACAAAACAAAATTCTGTCATTAAGTCAGATAAATTTTTCAAGCACACCGAGTGGGAGTGTTTGATTTTTACCTAGCCACTCTTCGGGGGAGCAACAGACGTAAACTCCTTCGAAGGAATGGAGCAGTTCCCGCGTAGGCTGATCCTAAATTCTTTATCGGTAGAACTTCAGTATTAAAAAATTTCATTGTGAATTTTTGTTGAGCGTTTGCATAAAAATGTAATGAAGTCAATCGGATTAAAAATATATTTATGTACTTGGAAAGTGGGCCATATACGACCAAGTTATGACCTCTTCGAGACCGTTCATCTCGAGCAAAGCTGACCAAGGTTACATACTTAACGCATTTATCATTGGCAGAAGTTACCATGAAAAACCAATCTTGTACTTCTTGAAACTTTTCTCCACGTACTTGTATACTACTTACTAACAACAAATTCATTTTTCTATCCTTGTTTATGTATATCTACCGATACTGGAAGTGGGTTTTAAAAGCGCCCAGTTACCAGACGAGGCGAATTATCCAGGAAAGTACGTTCATTCCATTCGGTGTTAAATAAATTTTCTAGGGTCTATGAACTGCGACATTTTGGTTGTCGCGCACTATTCGGATTGAGGCTTGCAGCAACACTGATCGAGACAGAAATCTGCCAGGAAAATCCATTTCGGAAATTGCATGCGAAGTAATCTATCCGAAAAAGGTGAACAATTATGCGAGTAGATATGCTATCAAGACCAAATGACGTAAGGAGCATATCGAAAAATCGATTCGCCATATATTGGTTTTAATTGTGAATGATATAATGTCAATGACACTGCGTTGTTGGTAGATGTAATGTGCCAACGTGTCGACTACCGTAGGTGGTCTTTCTCAAGGCATGCTCTACAATCAAATGAGAAAGGCTACCCATGGTAGTCGAAATTTCGGCACATTACATCTACCACGAACGTTGTGCTATTAACATCATATCATTCACGATTAGACATGCTATCCTTTTTCGGTGAATTGAGCCTATTCTACCGGTAGGTTGAACAAAACCATCACACAGCAAACCCGCTCGTTCGAAATATGTATGTCCCAGTATAGTTGAAGACAGTAGAACTTTCTTCCGTTGAAGAAAATTGCTTTCTGCAAACTAAACTATTTGACAATTTACTGTCCTCGGATAGTTACAAAATAAATATTTAAAACCGTTCCAACAAATCATCACTAATTTGCTCCTCAGTTCAAACGGTTTCGTTATTTTCACTTGCCTCGTGCCTTATAGAATCTGCTAATCACATCATGGAAAATGAGACCCCTAAACTATTTACATTTGAAAAAAAACGAAATTCTGGAACAGCCTCGGAAAATTAAAAAAAAACAAATCTTGAGTTTGGTACAAGCGCTAACATTTCTTTTTCAATTGGAACGAATTATGAAAACAGCGTGGTTACGCATATTTCCAATGAGCCGACGATTCGGCTGGCATGAATAAGCTTTTTCAAAGTAGATTTACAATCAACTGCATCAACGAAATAATTTACAGGAATTCGGTACTTACGTGAAAGTAGGATTTTGAGCATTTTATATACCTTACGAAAATGTACAAAGAATGTAAGTTTCCTGATTCGTTATTGATCGTGTGTTTTTATGTCGATATGAACCGAAACAGGTTGGATTGAATCTCCGTTCCCATAGTCGATCTCGATGTTGATGGGTTCTTTAAAGGTAGCTAGAAATTGCGATGTGCAGGATATGCATTTATCAAGATTGTTAACGCCATCGGTACGTGTGAAACGTTCGCTTCATCATTTCAGTTGGGCCAAGTAAGGTAGCTGCTAATCGATTATGTCCCGCACATATGCGCTGAAAATACTGTAGCCAGGGATATGGCCTTCAACAATGCGATGAAGTGCAATTGCTCAGTTATGCTCGAGTCTGCTTAGGGCTACTTTTCTTCGACCTTAATATTTTCTTTCATCGTCCGTTCGGATTTCATGATCTTTAAATCTCTCGATGTTTCTTCTGCTTGCACAGTGGGACAGTCCGAGCGAGTGATTACTTAAGTACAATTACTAATCTGACGCAAGCAATGAATCATCTCTCTTTGTTGACTTACGCCGTAGTACGTTGTCTGCTAACAGTTATACCATAGTTACCGAGTACTTCTCGCATGCCTCCGGATATATCCGAACTTTACGAAATATTCACTGAAGTTATCCAGTCTTTATGACCTTATCGTGTGTCATCGGATTCCTTCCTAGCGCATGGTTTTCCGTAGAAAGGTGGGTATTTGTTTCCTTGTGCGGATGGTGCATTTCTTTTTTGTGCACGATATTATCACTGCACAATCTGTTCATTCGGTTTGTCATCGAGGGGAGCGGGGCATGTTTTTTGCACTGAGAATACCAGTTCATATGATATCAGTAGGGGACTCTATATCTCAACTGAGAGTTTTATTGAGTTATTCCGAATACTAATGTCCAGGAGAAAATCATTTTTTTGTTTTGCTTATATAGTCAAAAATTTATTGTCCATGATTCTGGGGCAAATGCGTGAGTGATTGTTTGGTTGGATTTGATGAAATATAAGAAAAGTTGCGATAAGATCCAACACTGGCGATCTCATTCTTAAACTGTTACTTTGTCTGCATTGTATGCGTGTCGAAATGTAAAGTACGTGGAATGGAGACGGAGTTCGACTCCGTTGATAACGTCCTACCCTTCACAACACTAAGATAACTTCAATTAACCCATCAACGCTGACGTCGATTGCCGAAACGGAGACGGTGTACAGCCGACTAGGATTCACACCGAGGCAAAAATACGCGATCAAAATCAAGCAGGATGCTTGTATACCGTTCACACCTGTACACGTACATATATATATATATATATATATATATATATATGCACGCAAATGTACATACGTACAAATACGCAAATATAGGCGCACACATAGAGCATAAAATACTCAAATACATAAAAAACTCAAACCAGCGCCGATCAAGCCCCTAATGGCTATGGGATATTCCGTCGAAACTTTCGATTGTACACTTACCATGGCTACTCACGATATCCGTATCTTCGACTCGTTACAGGCACTTGCAATCAGGCTATGAGTTTATTTCAAGCATTTCAAATGATGTCCTACTTAGCACCTCTACTCCGAAGTATAGTCCGGAATAGCATTGGTTTCGATAAGTAAACAAGATTCTGCTATTTATTACACTATGGATAGCAGTACCATATGATTGCCTTATTCGCCGTTGTTGTTCTTCTATTGCCTCCTTTGCCTATTTGTCTTGAGCCATTCAGAACAAGGAAATACCAGAGCATTTGAAAGTAAGAAAATATGTCTGTAAGTAAAAATCATGCGGCTTTTCCTATCCTGTCTCCATGTTTATTTCTCATGATCTAAACTAATTTTGATGAATGATCTGTCTAGGCCTGTGTTTCGGTTGTTGCAAGCGTGCCCCGGTCTGGGGGATGTGTGTGGTTCGTAACGCACACAAGGCTGGTAAAAGTGAATTGCCCAGCTGACTTCACCATCGAAGCTGTCTATCACTTGCATTTATTACCACTTATCAAAGGTCATCTTCGATCTCTCGCTAGTGCTATCGCCCTCGCCACGCATCGTTTTTCATCCTTGTAACCCTCTCGGATCGACCTGTGTGCATTTATATCTCAAATCACAAACAGGAAATCGACGGTGCACTTTCATTTGATCAAATGCTTCGGTACGGTGCCGTAACTCGGTAGAATGGATTCGAAGGGAAAAGACAAACCACCACCTACCCGGTAATTTAAACCACAACTTAGTGACCTTCTATTTTTCGGCATCCTCATTGTTTGATGCTCATCGAAAAGTGCAAACCGGAATCATTTTCGGTTAGGCATTAAAGACAAAAAATGATGTCTGCCAACGATAACAGATCTGAAGCATCTTGTGCCTCCTAATTCGACCAATCAAAAATAAATTGGGTAAGACTGCAGACAATAAAGACGTCCTCGGTTCTATTTCTCGTCCGAATTTAGCACAGCAACGCATTTGAAAACAGAAGCAAAGTTATCGGAGACAAACACATTCCCCACTTAGGTGTTGGTTGTCTTCCAGGTTCGCTGTCTACTGGTTTGTCATTTGCCCCTAAATTCACATTTATCCGATGGCTTCCTCACCTGGCAACTGAACGTTCCATCCATCTTGAAATCTCAAAGTGAACGTGGGACAATATCTGTGATTTCTTATTCCCAGAAATTAAACAGCCAAAAAGATTCATTGCTCGTATATTGTTTGCTGTCCTTTGCAAATTAAATGAATAATATTTGTTGAAACTATTTGCAACCGGTCTGGGAACGGTTGTAAGATTTTGTTCAACTTTCTCCAAAACGCATATTGTTATTGAAGAACTGAACATTTTAATTCATGGATTCCATTGAGATGTTAACTTGATACCGGTAACATTTGGCAATATCAGATACGCTGTACAACGTGGCGCATCACAAGCAAATTTATTGCCACACACCCGGAATGACGTGAACCCTATAGACACAAATTCAGGTGAGGGTTTTATGAAAACATTTTTTTGTCTGAAAACTTGAAACATTTTCGTAGTTACTACAACATTTTGGCAATAACAACTCAAACGTCATCTGATAGGTGCAGGAGATCAAGAGATGGGTAAAGATCCACGGTCAGTTCAGTCGACATCTTTCCAGTCCTCGTGCGTTTGGATTCGAATCGGAGTAGATAGAAAAGTTCATTGTTTTTTTTAAAAAAACTAGGAGAGGTTTGGAATTCAAACAGAATTACTCATATCCAATGTCGTTTTGTTCCATCTACAATTCCAGATCTTGCACGAGGTTGTCTCGCATTCCACCGTGTGTCTGATGACGCATGAGCGCCAGCAAACCCTCTGCCTGATTCGTATGTTGCTTCAGGATTTCTTGTCACGGTCAGAGTTGAGCAAAACCGGAGTGCATTTGGAAGAGTTCTCCTCGGACAACTGGGCTCTGGATTCGGTAAGTGGACAGCGGCGTTTCGTTTTGATCGCCTCAAATTATTGATCTGTCAAAAGCAAGCAGTAAAAAATTAGGAAACGATATTCTGACTTCGGTAAACATCTTTATTAGATTTTGTAATCAACATGGTACAGTATACAGGCATCAAAGTAAAATGAGACAAACATTTTAACTTGATCATCGGTGTAGCTTTTGAGTTGCATCACATATTCACTCAATCATTTTGGTCCGGTGCCTAAAATTGTTGGACTGAACAGCATTCGTTCTTGATTCGGCACAGAATTTTGTCAGAAATTTAGTAAATAATCGAATTTAGTTAAATACTTCATTTTCGAAGATATATTCATTGTACACTATCAGTGTAGGTTGTTCGCAGCTGATTCCATTATCGGTACTCAGAAAAGGACTTACGGACTACTGATCCCGGTAGTCGTTAACGTTATTTGCTTACACGGGAATGAATAAAACACCAGTACCAGAAACGATGAGCAAGGAGCCAACACCTGGACTATTCCATTAAGCGTGACAAAAAGATTCGACATCCGGTCAAAAAATGCACATTTTCATTGGCTAATTTTATGGCTTAGCATAGACTGCATTCGAGCGGCCAATTTGGAGTGACACTCCCCCCCCGGAGTTATATTACTTACAAAACTATGCAAAATCATTTCGAACTTGTTGCAATGATAACGTAATAAGAAAATTTGTTATCCGTTACACTTGATCTTGGTGAATTGTTCTACAAACAAACAGATTGAATTTCCTTCTCTCACTTGTCAATATTTCATCGTTATTACATTTGTGACCGACAGCGGTCAAGCGGCTAAGGTCGTGGTATTCGAACATGAAGGTGGCGGGTTCTAGACCTCCACCGCCGATCAAATTCCCTTCTTGGCAGCGACAAGTAGACCGCGTCTCCCGTCCTGAAAATCGACGTATATCGTTACATTAATAATAAAGGACGTAAACGGTAAAAGGTAAAAGATATGTACTTGTGACGACATACTGCAAGCGGTGGTACCAACGCTAGAATGGCTGTTGGGTTAGGCAATCAATAATCTACAAAACTTCAAGAGTCCTATTTGCTTGAGAACTAGTTCTTTTCAAGACAAGCACAATGGTATCAAGTATGGTGGACAGAATCTCCAAAGTGATCCATTAATTCAACCAGACATATTTGAATTCCAGACAACCGCAAAATCCAAAATAATAATTTAGCCGAGGGTGACAAATTAACCTCGAAATAGTGTACATCTCAAGCCTATCATAATTCGAAAATTGCATCATTAGCTTTGTCAACAAGAACACAGTCCGTGGATTGTTAGCAAGCGACTCGAAAGCCGGACTGGATCAACATCGGATCGAAACAACTAATACGGTGTGGAACTTAAATGTCAAGATGAAACCGAGAAAAAGCCGTCAAAGCACTTATACTACACTCGTAAAGGTCATTATCAAGTCGTTGTTCCAATTAACGATTGTTTAGAAAATTTGTGCCGCTCGACGCTTGAGCCAAAGGTTAATGGTCCAAGGTTATATGTCACGTGAACCAGGGATTGAGCGGTAAAACAGATTCTCGGCCTCGTGTTAACTTTCGTCCAATGGTTATAATCCAGTGAAAATTTTACAAATAAACATCGTGGGTAAGTGTCAAGCACACATGTCGGTCGATGGAGAAATGTTCGCAAACTCAATTCCAAGCCACAGAATATGAACCCATTGGGATGAAACATTCCACTATTCGGTTTCCAATGGCACGCAGGATATTATATGATCTAGTTTTTGCTAGCATGCACAAACTGCAAAACTTCTAAACTTTTCTAATCGCGGATGGTAAGAGCATCAGCACAGGCAAAGATTTGTTTCGGTTTTTTGATAAATGGTTTACTCACTTGGATCAACCTGGGAGCGGTTGATTATTGTCATGTGTTGTTCGGCTGGTCAATAACACCTGTCCAGGACGGCTATCGTCGATCTGGTGGCCCGTCATTATGGCTCAAGTTTCATTTGACTGGTCGCACAACACCTGGTTTCTGGCCGTCATCACTGTTTACTGCTAAGCTGTGTACAAACCAGATTGGTAATGTTAGCTTCTAAAATATAAAAAACCCTTCGTGCAAATTGCAGCAACCAAACCTAATAGATCTGTAGTTTCCATCTCTTGATCGGCAAAACGTCTGCGATGGGCCGGTGTTGAATTATGGAGTCGTGTAGAAAGAATAATAGGCTTGAACATGATAACAGACCATGGGTATCCACATGCTTCAAATTACGAACAGGTCAACAGCCAGAAAAAAATACCATTCGCGGATTATTAGAAGAATCACACAAAGTGAGACGATGTCGAGTCAAATTGTGCACACCGAGAATCGTGATTTATCTCAGACAATTGACCAATCATAATCGACACTTTGTGCATGTAAAGAAGCGGTGACAAGGTTGCACATGCACATGATGAGGCGCATACATGACCTCGCTGATCCGAAGTGAACAGCTCCTATCCAAACCGATCCGTTAGATAGTTCAAGGTCACCGGTGGTGACTGACGCTCAAGGGTGCAGTAATTCGAAAAAGACACAAATGCTTAATGGACCAGTGAACGTGCGAGGACCGGTATGCACATCAAGGAAGGTGGAGAATGTGAGGTTCACGGTAACTTCGGACAAGTATGACAGAACGAAACAGCGAATCAGAACAAGCTCTCATGTAAACGCAAGTCAACAAAAAGGGAATATATCCGCACGTAATTCTGGCCATTTCCGGGGATGCTACCCGGCCAGAATGACGAATTTTTATGCTGACGATTTAGTATTTAGCTGGATTAATAAAATATTTCTAAAGGGAACATCTCGATTGATTATTGCTATTTACATAATAGGATGATTACAAATAGTTACTCAGACGATGTGAAAACTCCTCTAGAAGGAGTGGACTGATCTCAATTCATCTAGTAAATCGAAGACCGCTGTGCAGACATACGAACTCCTCCTTGATAACTTCCAGATATCTTCAATCAGTCCAAAATTAAAAACATGAATCGATCAGGTCATATTCTAAAAGGTCTAGTACAGCCGTCGCAATCCATTACGCCTAGATGATTGAAATACTGGAGTTTTAGGACGAGAAACTATAGACAACTGTTCGGGTTTCACGAATCGTGGGAAGAAGAAGGTCACGTGTTGTAGTAATACAGCTCTCACTTTCAGTTCCACTTTGGATCACATGGAAATCTAAATTGTAGCCCACCCAAAGTCTCGGAATCTATGCCACGAGTTATTTTGGCTGGCAATGCGCAGGGCCAATAAAAATTTAATGCGTGAAATTTATTACTGCGATATTACTAAGCAATCATTCAAAACGTCACATTTATGGTCTACTCGTGCTTAACATTTGCTTTTATGATTGATGTGTGTCACTTTTTGAGTAAAGTTAAATCCATCGATATAGGGGTGTACTTTTTGTCCGCTAACATGGGTCTATCTGCCAAAAGGAATCATTCAAGCTAAACTACCCAAAAATGTGAGAAAAATCGAGTAGATTGATTAGTTTGTTAGTCTACAAAATAACCGTCACCAAGATTTATCCAAATTTTATGGGGACGTTGTTATTGGGTGTTCATTTTTTAACACTTTGTCTCCGTGCGTCTGAAGTAAGAACTGTGACCGAACATTAGCTAACAAGACAGCAATATTTATGGGCAACAGATGATCGGTGACTTAGAAAGAGACAAATTCCTAAGGTATAAAGGTCTGATGATTAGTAAATGTTTTAGTAGTAGGAGATTGAATGTTTTCATGAAATAATTCACCATGTGATATCATCGCTCAACTCACCATAAAGAAACCATGGAAGCACTGTACAGCTGTTTCATCCTTGTTAGAAATCATCAGCAGTGCATATCCACCGCGCCTGTGCAAATCAGTGACGGATAGGTGCAACATCATACGGTGAAGTTCAACAAACCGTTCACAGCCTGCCCGATAACGTAATGGCTAAGGCGTTCGACTCAGAATCGTTCGTCCCGGGTTCGCGTCCCAGTTCGGGCTCGGTGGATATGCACTGTTGATGATTCCTAACAAGCTGGATGAAACAGCTGTGGTTTCTTTATGGTGAGTTGAGCGACGATCTCACATGGTGAATTATTTCATGATTAGTAAATAGTTCAGCATTTTATACTAATCCCGAAACCACTGAAGTGCTGTACTTCTATTTCAGTCTCGTTAGGAATCACCGGCACTCCACACAGTTGCAGGCTATTTCGGGACGAACGAATGCAAGTCGAATACCTCACTTGGCAAGTATGTTTGGTTTCCAATACTAGTTCCACAATGAACGCCGAATAGGTCGCTGTCTCAGATAAATTTTTACTGCGAACGATTCTCAACATGAATTAAAAATCTGCATAGTGCCTTCAGGTTATGCTCACTCATGAGCACGTGTTCACATTCTCCTAGTCGTGAATGGAATCAGTACTGATAGCGATAAAACTTCTAGTGGGTGCACTATTGAAAAACAAAAGCCACACAAAATAAGAGTTAAAAAAGTTTAACGAAGCGGTTAGCATAGCAACATTGGAGAGTGAAAGCCGAGGGAGCAAATCGTCCCATAGCCAGTTAGTTCTTCCATTAGGAACACATACGACTGGTATCGGGGTGCTTTGCGAAATCAATGTGCATTGCCGATGCAGTATTAAAAAGGGGATAAAATTTGCAAACTGCGCAAGTCATCGCCCAGAAAAGAATCAATTTATTCCACATTTTGCAACCATAAACATTCCAGCAACGTGCTCTGGTTTTAATTACTATCTCACAGCAACGACTACTCAAAAAGGAAGAACGGTTTGAAAAATAATGAGAGATCAGTTGCATTCATCGAAAAGAAAAGATGTTGGTTCCACGAATACCACGAATTGAGTCATTGGGCCGCATCACTCGCTTTGCCCGGCCATCGCCTCGGGGGAATTTCGTGCACCGTAATCCCGGTAGTTTAACTGCTCCTAAACGAGCCAATCCGCATACCGAAATTAGCAAAGGTTTTTGCCATGTTATCGAATGGTCACCTCGAACCTTCTACTAACATTTATCTGCCTTGAACAACGGCCTAAAACGCGGCAGTTTTTCGATGGGCTTGCGAGAAGCCTGTCCCGGCCACCTCAACCCAATCTGATTTACTGCCTGTTTTAAATTCTGGACCCTATGACGCAATACCTCGCGTCTGACTTCTGGTTCACAAACAAACCACGAAGGTAACGATATTCAACTACCGAAATTCTTTCCACATCTGCTCTCAAATGCCGTGTTTCGCATGCTTAGAACAGAAACGATCTTACTGTAGATGTGCAAACTCGACCTTTGATTGATGACTGGATGTCACGCCGACGCCACAAATGCCGTAAATTGGTGAATATTACTCGTATCTTCTGTTTTCATCCGATGTAGGATTACTGAGTGAGATGCAGAGGTCTAGGTAACTGAAATCACTCATTTAATCCAGTTGTTCCCTTGCAAGAACAAGATTCGGCCTCGAGAAAATCCACTCCTATAGTATTTTGCACTGTGAACGTGTAAAGTAATTCTCAAACAAATATTGTCATTCAGTTAGTTATCTGCTCGACCAAATATCACTACCACTATTATCAAGTATCCTCTAAAAGACGAAGCTGAAGCAAAGGTGAGAACAGCCAAACCTGACTACAGCACCAAATGTCGTAGTGAACTCGGGAAAAAGGTCACTGTAAGCTCGTAGTTGGTTTATGCTGTTCGAATATAAGATTGGAAAACTGAAATGAATTTCTCTGACACACTTTTCGGTGACAGAGTGCAACAGAACTGTGCCATCTGTTGAATTAAACTCCGACTCCACGTCACGCAAGACAGAGACGGCGAGTTTAATCCACTTGAAAACAGGCTTAATTTTCACGCACATCCCTTACGCCAGTACCAGATAAGCAGGGTTGAATAAATACAGGCAAGCAGTTTGGATAGCATGTCTACCAAACTAGTACCTTTGTGATATTCACATGAGGATCTATCATCTCGTCATAGGTGTCGAAAATAATGCACATTGCTGTTTCACTAAAAAACGATGGCAGTCGTCGATTCACACCAATCTTTAGGAGTCTGTTCCCCTAACCAGATTGATCCCAGGAGTTTTGTCAACTCCGATGTTAATGCTGTATCACCGTCTTTGAAAAACGACAGAGAGAGCCCATGACGTCCAGCTGCCTCAAGTTTCTAAAGAAAATCTATCTCTGTGACCATCCCTATTTCTGATGCAAGACCGGTATTTGCCTATATTAAATAAAACTATCAGAAACGACCACAACGTTTGCTGATCGTACACTTTAGAATAGTCTGCATGAGTTCTGAGAGAAGTTCTCCCTGACCTAAGAAGAGCCATAAACAGTCGAAAATCAACGAGTCCAAAGATGGGAATGACAACGGATCATCCAACTGCTATTGACGCGCACAGGACAATCTCGACGCCAGTTTGACCACTAGTGGTAGAAACGGGATCACTACACATTTGAGGATTATGGAAACGAGATCTTGCATCCCATTTTTTGATACTGTCAAGCTAGGACACTTTGTTGCCCCATCTGGTTTAACATGGGGACACCGAAAGCCGCTGGATAAATTTGTACGTTGTATTATTTTGTTTCCTTCCACTTATGTTAGCACTGGATAAATCTGTCAGACAGCAGTTCCCCGTAACGTCCTGAGTGGTCTTTGCATCGTGAGAACAATGGCCAATAAGGTTCTACATAGAAAGTGTGCCGGAAATATCTGAGAATACTATACTTCATCGCTGTTCGTACTATAGTATCTTTTTCTTGGGGTACCGTAAACAAGGGAGTTAGGAGACAGTTGCCCTGCATGGGAACTTTGACTGGGGTGTGCTTCTCACTGCAGATTGTGCTTGAAATAATTCGTGCTGCGGTTTTGATTATCGTCAGTTACCACTGTTGCAGTGTGGAATTCTTTTTATTCATGGAATTTATCGGAACGGTAGACATGAAGTGCTAGGGAACAATTAGGCTTCTCATCTAAAGCCTTTGATCGCAACAAGATCCCATTATGCAAGGACACGAATGTGCTGAAGGGAATCCCAGCTGCTCAGGTCAATTATTCTTCCACTCATTTTTTCCAGTAAACTGACATGTCAATTCAACCCCATCGTAGAAGACCAGGAGACCACGTCCTCAGTCCTCTATTTATTGGCCTACCAGGTAGGACTGGATCTTCGGCTTGAGATGAGCTTTTTTGTTTGGCTTGTTAGGTCACGTCATGTCAAGCTGCAGTCTGGTTTTGACGGTAAAGAATACCCGACAGGAGTGCCTAAAATTGAGTTTGTTTTGGACTGAAGACGAGCCAACAAAAAAGAGTTTTCTTGTCGATCTAACAGGTTTGGCTGAATGAAACATGCGTATGTCCCACGTGTGGACATTTATGGATACAACCGACTCAATACATATGACGACCAAACCTTCGTGGTGAATGTAAAATCACCGTTATACTGAATCAAAAGCAATGGTAGTGGACAACGAGGAATTTATGAAATCTACTTACTAGATAGCCAGAGGGAAAAGGATAAGAAGATGCGCATCCAACGTCCGCAGTATTTCATTTTGTTCGGTTGGCCATCACACGGTCAGTTTCATCAAAACTCCGGGCAAGTTACTATCGTGTGCACCTGTCAGCTAATTCACTCGATTTGCCCACATATTAGTGGATTCTCTTACAAATCGCTGATCAACAAGCGCTCGAGTGACAGACCTGTTATTCAGTAGGATCGCGGTTGGTTAAACACGGCCTCAATCAGAACAAGTATCGCCAACAATGAGTAGAATTGTTCGCTCCTCGGGGATTAGTTGTCAAAATCCAAATCGGAACGAAAATGTCCACGTTTAAATATGGTAGTTCGTACTCCAAATTTGATTCTGAATATTTTGAGACAGTAAAAGTAGATCAAGCAGACAAGAATGGTGTACGGAACGAGATAAAAATACCTTGTTCTCTTTGATTTATGGTATTTTGACTCTCATTCTACTAGCTCTGGCAATCTTATTCTCTTTTGAATTATGACAGATTTCATCCTTAAATGCAATTACACTTGGGCATTTGGTAATCAAATTGAAATTTCCCAATGCTTATGAAGCTGCCTTGTGGTTGAATGTTTTGACCTGACATCTGTGCCTTTTCAAGTCAGCGTGTAAATGTGCAAGCACATGACCCTACCGTTTTACTTTTCGATGGTCGGTGTAAATGTTAACTGGATCCTCTAAGGGACGAGGTTCTGACGAAACTGAATTGGGCGGTTTTAATGCTGGTAAACCGTTGAGACGCAGTCTCCGTAACTTACTAGCTTAAATATCTTTTGTTCTGGGTTCGTGTCCCAGTTCCGGGGGAGGGGCAACAATCATGCACGCTAGATTATCTCCAACCCGAATGAAGAAGTGGTGAAATTCTTTCACGAATTTTGGTGACCGCCTAATTGCTTGCATTGCATCAAAAATCATTTTAAAATATTTTCCAGCCTCGAAACAGTCCGAGGAATGAAAGTTCAGTTAAATTTAGAAAATTGCTTCAGAATAACGCGTCAAATTCAACAAATATTCAGAAACGATCGAATTCATTTGAGCAAACGGTAGTTGGAATTTCTGAAAAATGCAACGGATAGATTAGTTTCTTGTAACCACAAGGCCAAAGTTAATTACGATTCCAAATTAAAAATTTTCCAATTGTATGGTGAATAGTTTTTTTGGTTTAAAAGACTTTTGTGCCTCTAATTTTTTATGATCTGAAATGTGTTTTGCAAATGGGACGTTTCAGACTAAACAGGGAAGAGTGTTCTTTATATTCGGACAAGACAAATAAATTCTACCCGAGCATAGAATCCAATACCCACATCCAGACATTGGAATATTGTCTTTTATGTTCCGATATCTAAACATTCTTAATCGGGCCCATTTATAGCTCACATGGGAATAAAACTGGTTGTTTGTTTCGTGGACTCGAGATCGTTTTTGTGGACCGCCTGTAGTCCTGATCTTAACCCATTTTGAAAGTCACTTAATTTCGTTATTATCAAAATCAAAATGATGAGATTAGATTTTAGAAACAATACCGACAAGTGTCTGACTACGTTGACGTTTGACTAGAATGCCACCAACAAACAATAAAAGTGATAATTTTGAGACATTTCTATCCGTGGTGGCATCTTATAGTTTGTGCGTCATTTGGGATCATCTTTTGTTGGTCGTATGGCCTCCGAAATCCTGGAATAAGTACAAATGTCTAAATGACACCCGACTGTTTGTTGGTGGTCGGAAACTTTTGCCACGCAATACACGCGACAAACCTGGTCGTAATCACGAGATACAATCAAAACCAACCGAAGGTTAAGTGTCTTGTGATTGTCTGGTGATAGGATACTTGCTGTGTTCTAAAGTATTTACAAGTACGTGTATGTCTGTTGGACAAGGCCAGCCGGTCTTGCTGACGGCTCATCGTGGCAAGAACGTCGCAGGTAAAAGCAATATGATGACTTACCAAAATTACGCTCTCCCTCAAAAATCACATCGACCGCTCGAATCATGTCTGTCACCTCTCGCCCACGCATATATGTTTACCTTTAAATCCGTGAAAAGATAAACCATCCCCGGCTGAATCGGTGAGTGAGCGATCGTCTTATAGTCATTCGTTCTATATTAGACCATTTTGACCACATCAACAGGAATACTGGTTATACGAAACCAGTGAAATCAAACAGACTGGAACAATTATCTGTTTTTGTCTAATATGAAGTCTGGTAAGCGATTTCCGTATGGAAATGAAATCATACTTGATGAAATTATTTATCTCAAAATCAGTACACAGAATTCTAGCCATTTTCAACAGTAGCACGACGGTCGTCGTCAAGTGGTCATTTCGGAAGTCAGAGGTTACTATAATGACACCGCCGATCACCGTGTTATCTGTCTAGTAATGACTGTTCCTTGCTCTATATCATTTTCACTTTAATGATCATCATGCCTCGGGGCCCCATTTGTAGGGTGGGCCATAGGGTTTCTTGATTTATATATATATATATATTTACATATGCATATATAGATATATATATATATACATATGTATATATATATATATATCGTGGCAATCAGTTTCGATGCCGTTGATGAAATACGGTGACCGTATTATTCGGATAAATAAAGATTGTAAATGTTTTTTTCAATTGAAGTTGAGTTGATTGATGCAACAGTTTCGCCTAACTTTGATCAGAAATGTGCCGGTTTGACCTCGCTCATTTCCACAATGCGACACTAAGATAGTTTATAAACACAGCTTGTATCCGGATGAATTACGCACCTTAACAAATTTGTTCTTGTTATATCATATCCGAATGGGAGTTGAGTCTATTTAACGGGGCCACAAGATAAAATCGCCGGAATCATGATCACGTGCTTTGTGTCTAACCCTTGCAATACAAGAAGAAAATACATGTTTTCTCGTAATCTCCAAGCTTATTTGTGGTGCCCTTCATCCATTCATTAGAATTTATTACAGTCGCAAGCGAGCCTTGTGTGACAGGGATACAAAACAAACACAAAGAGCTTGACATTGATGGGAAAACCTGCTCTATTCGATGTCTACTCGAGCGAAGTGATTTTTGATTTGAGGACATATTTTTCATAGTTTGTATTAGTGGGTTATTTGGCGTGATTTCCCAAACGATACGTCAAGCCGGGTCAGTATCCAACTTATCAGTGTAGATCGATTTCTTGTTGAAAATCCTTGTCCATCTGACGCACAAGCAAACAAACAAACAATTGTCTTTAAAATAAGAAAAATTGATCCACCAGTGACTAGCATTCAGAATGCAAAACCTTTTGATTCATTCCTACTTGACATACGATTTCACTGTTCACACAGGATCCGCACGATTTGGATCTCCGTGACACGGTTCATCCTTCGCACTAGGGTGCACAGTATGTTGAAACACGATGCAATTTTCGCAAAAATGTTACCAATATTGATCGCATTAAAAGAGTACCATTTACGCACAAAACGATTCATCAACACAGAACGGACATGAAAAGCAAATTTTTCTCTGTTATGGAGACAGTGTCGCGTCATTCGTTGACTCTGACCTGGAAAGTTGTATAATTAAATCATATCATCCGGATTGTCCTATGTGAATGGAGGACATAATTCGCTATGTGAAATGTGATATAATAGCATTCTTTCAACAAATAAACTGAGTTGACAGTGGCAGGGATATGAAACGGAAGTTTCCATTAAGGTGGGTCCCATTCCTCAAGTTTTGTTTTCTTAAAAACGATTAAAATCAACCTTGAGAATGATAACCTCTGATAAATGTGACCTCAGTTCAATGTTAATTCCATCAGCAACAATTATGTTTGAATAAGTGCCTATTCCCATAATCGGGCATGGTCATCGTTTTGCCACTTATTAGTTCCGTGGAGGACCAAAGAATGTCGTTTTCTAGTTGCCCTTGTTTCTGGCTGACGCTTCGCCAATTGACGGGACTGTGTACCTAGTATTTTGTGGAGCATGCTGTTTAGTTTTCTGTTTGGTAAAATCTGAGATACTTATCGTATGCAAAACTCACCTGTTTCTGTTTTAAAAGACGAGACAGATTAGGTCCTATTATTTGGTTCAATCTTTTGTGTTCGATAGTGTGTACTTGATGTGTGAAACAATCTGGGAAAAGGCCGTCTATGATAATTAAGACGTTGGCTCAGAAGATGTCAAGAAACAACGCAGTGCGGCGAACGAGCTCGTTTTCAGTTTTTCATAATTATGCCAGCATATAACATTAAATATGACTGACTATAAACAAGAGGGGTGTAATAGGTTACAATTCTTATAGTTATAACATGTCCCCTGATGTATGTGTGTGTGTGTGCGTGAAACGGATGGCAGTCGAACTTGTAGGTCGGGGCGAGGGATTCGAGAGACTTCCGGAATTGGTGAGTAGACCAGGGAAGCTTCAGTATTTGCAAGCATTGCTTTAAAGACACAACAGGGATCATAGAGAGGAATGCATATAGTGTCAGCTGTAGATGATATTCGGGACTTTACCAGTCTCGATAGTTTACTCCGGACTTCATAGATGATTCTGAATGCCTCCGTTAGATTCACGAAGTGGCCGAAATCAACACAGCACTGGTGATAGTTTTAATCGTTCTTGTGTTTACCCAAGCCAGGCGGTGTTCACGAACCCGATCAAATATGCGTCTGGATGTACGGCCAATGTACGTTGCCCCCCACGAGAATAAGTGAATGCCTATAGGCAGAATTAGATTACAGTTTCCAGTACACTATTTTCTAGGCATGACGACAGGAGTGGCTTTGAAGACAACAGGATTTGCAGTTTTGCCAAGCAGAACGTCCCATTGATAGCTTTCGGACAATCTGTAATAAAGGACGTTTGTGAAATATCCCCGAAGGCAACACTGATATACATGACTTTCTTTTCTAGTTGGTTTCTGATGTCGTTTTTCAAACTGTTTCACGATTTTTTCAATGAAACTCTCAGGATGTGCATTTTGCTGTAACACCTGCCGTAGGAAACGAAGCTCCTCCATAGTATCTTCGGCACAGATTTATCTTGTCTTATTTAGTAAACAACGTGTTAAGTTTTTGTTTTACTTTAAGCAGCACGAAACTGCTTAAACGAATATACTGGCAGTTTATCATCCTGTGTTGTTTCTCAGTGTGCTTCTTAGGACTAGTCGGGAAACTGAAACAAGTCAAAAACTGTTCTTGACGAATAAATATTCTCACATGACACATTACATGGTGTATTACCCTAAAGAATACTTGAATAATAATACTTATCCTCATTTGAAATAAACCGATTGTAAATTTGTTTTAAATTTAGCTAAATGAAATAACTACTGATGTCTGGGACTATGATTATTTTAGTATTTTGTTAAATTATTCACCTATTCATGGGCTAAGTTCACCTAAAAAAGATGAGCTCCATCGTGTCGGATACCTCCTGTTCCATAAATGGTTCTGATTGACTGACAGGATCATAAAATTAGAAGTCCTGTGGATCAGTGCAGGACTCCAGTGGAACAAGAACGGTAGAAGGTGGATGATGACGATTTATTGTCAAAAGACTGGTAAGAAAATAAGTCTCAAACAATTGAAGCTACTTTCGTATGTGGTAAACGGGTTGTCAAGTTCTCTAACGAACACAATGTTACTCATTAGCTTGAGAGATCCTTGCTAGACAGATTATATTTCGTAAATAAATTTATCCATGAACACAACCGGTGGGTGCTATTTGTGCTGTCTGAATATTTTGTCCCATGTACTTGAAGTACGGAGGCACGGTTTGGTAAAGACCATGTATCTACATGATCTGGGCAAATAACTGGCTGGCGTGCACACACTTCGAGATTCCTTCATTGTGTCCTCCGAGTCTGGCTTGTAAAGCACTCGGCGAATAAAAGTGACACTGCCACGCGGGTATACGAGTTTGAATCCAGCCAGAGACCGTCATCTTTTACACATTAAAGCTGTACCCCAAGTTACTTTTTACCCGACACGCAATTCCCGTTTTGATGTCGAACAGGAGGCAACGTGTTCCGATTTGAACTTCCCAACGAGACTAGTGCTTACGAAAAACACTAAATGGAACTCTATCTCGTGTACCCATTCACTGACTGCGCACCAAGCGACGAATGTCTTCTCCCATGCCCCAACTGGGCCAAAGATAGACTGCGTAAAATGTCAGCAGACCGATTATGTTCTAGCAACTATTCTTGGTATATATGCAAGTATTCTCATCCCCACGTAACTCGCCGTCTAATTCGTCGGCTCTATCTTCGACTGAATCCGAAGCTGCCTGTAACACTCGGTAGCGGTCGTCGGATGATAAGATGGAAGAAGTAATTCTAAATTTTGTCAAAGATTGATAAAATCAAAAAATTGTACAGATAGAAAAATGAATATGCACATTGAACCATGTCTATTCGCCTCGTTCAGAAGATTGTTCAGTTAGCTGGCATTTGAAGGCAATACATCGTTTCGTGTCATTCCCATTTTCAAACGACGGACTGTGGATCCCCTTAACTATAGCCCCAGCAGCCATGATAATGCGGCATTTTTCTTTGCACTCGTGGATAAAGCGAGTAACATAAATAAGAATCGTCCCCCGAACACTAAGGCTGACCAAAATGTTTCCGGCAATGAATGGAATGTAACTTTACCGTATTAGGTAAGTTCACAAATAAGAATTGTCTGAGAATCCCTGATGATCAAAAAAAAAAGAGATTAAAATATCCCAGGAAATTTTGTTGTGCCAACTTTCCCATACCTAGTTAAATGCTCATCCAGGTGAATTTTGGTTCTGACTAGCCCGGAATTAGATTGCTCGCCTACCGACAACGAAATGTACACAAAATGTATAAAAAATAGTGAATTTTCCTCTTCTTTTTTCATAATTAGCAGTTTATAAAAGAACAGTTAAGACTGTGAGGTCGTTGTAACTGACTGTCGGGCAAACAAACGGGACTTGAAGACCTTGGAAACATTTCTGACGACGGTACGATGGGGATGGCATAGTTTCCATAAATCAATGTTCAATAACATTCACAGTTAACATATTATTTCAGCTACGTGTACCAGAATCAAATGGACAGAGACTATACTCTCAAAAGACCTATCAAGACAGGTCATAAGTTTGTTGCACCGAATTGACGTGAAGGATAACTTCTAGCTCTGGTAGATGGCAGTGCTAAAAAGGAGTTACTTCCGCGGTGTCCCATGGCTAGTTGCACTATGAAATCCATTACCAAGGTGAATAAATACAAACGAACTTAGTGCAATCTTCTTGTCTGACTGGATCGAAATTATTACTCCAAGATGTACGAAGACAGCTAGACTGAATTTGGTCTTCGACTTGTTTAGATCGATCGTTTAGATGCAGAAATGGTAAGCTTTTTTTGTTTTGTTCATCACCGACCAACTTTGCTTTCATTTTGTTCCACCAGATTGCTTCACGAAGCTTCCACCAATCGTAATTTGCTAAGTCCAGATGATGTCGCTCTCATGGATACTGCATAGTCATCATAAAAAATTATCTCACTTTTTAGTAAACCTAGGGTAAACAACAGCGTTAACTTTCTCGTAATTCGAACATATGATGCACGTGAAAAATATCACGTGATCAGATCTCTTAGAACGGAGCTGAGAACAACATAAAATGAAATGCACAAAATCGTTGTCGTTCCTGGTGTAAATGGTCAAACGGATACTAAAACCGAGGATTCAGATTATCATGATGATGAATCGAAGAACCATTATAACAATTCGGTAGGTGATCGTGACAATTCGGAGAATGGTGATGACGACAACGATGCCAAAGATGATGACGATTCAAACAATGATGATAATGATGGTAACCTTGACGATAATAATTGATTCCCGTGGTGACGGTAACGATTGGGTTTCGTATGATGTTGACGATGTTGGCGATGTTAACGTATTTGACCATAAAAATTTGTATGATGGTAAAGAATTTTTTTAACATTTTCATTCCAACTATCTTTAGTATTCAAATAATAAAGCTTGATATACTCTTAGCACTTTTGAACTACTGTTTGTTGCTTGGACAGATTGAAACATTCGACGAATTTCGTCACAGTGAGCAATCAATCGGGATAAACCATTCATTCAGGACTGGAAATAAGTACGATATTTCATATAACGTGGACCCAGTGGAAATTGCAATACAATTGAGAAAATATTTTGTAGTCTCGAAAAACTTGCTTCTCTGTTCGGGATTGTCTGGTAACGGATTCATAAATTATGTATGAATAAATGAGCGACAAAATCCGTACTGCTGCCCGCAGGCATCGTGGGATTAGCAACACGAGGAATCCGTACGAATTGCGGTCCGGAAAGGAAGATCTTAGCAACGATGTCTGTTCGAACCATGATTAACTAATTCACAGGTCGGACTTTGGTAGAACCATTCAAGTTAGCACACATGAAACACATGCAGTTTTGTAAATCACTCTTTTATTCATTATATCCTGATTCTAATGCTACGGTAAAATTTTGCTAACAGTCAAAACCCACATTTATAGACTGTTGACAGAATCGTTGTTCGTTGACAACACATATCAGGGCACTTCTTTCAGTTCAAGTATATTTTCTAAAAAATCGCAGTTGCTATTGATTTACACTAAAAAAAACTACCGTGTATTTTTATCACTGAGGTTTCATGAAACTGAAAAGAACAAGCTTTGTTTTGTACGACCGATTGCTTCTCGGTCGAAATCATCCGACCATCCGGTCAACGTTTCACCGGAGCAATAACAGACTGGAGTTAGTATTTTACTAGAGCTCAACAAAGCTGCACAAGAACCATCGCACCCAGCGTGTGAACTCGGACCTTTTAACTGGATGGGGCATGTCGTCCCACGCCTTCCCATCACCCAGCCATCATCCAGACTAATCAGAATTACTGGGTCAAGCTTGTTCATATGTCCGTTTCAGATACAGTCAGCAGGGCTTGGCAGCCGTTAGTTCTAACAAACACTGGGTGCGATAGTGAACTCGCACCAGTGACCATCCCTGATGGGAACGCAACTAAAATCCGGTACTTCCGGAGTGTGAGGATGACTGAATGACCTGAGATCTATAAGTAAAAATCTGGTCCGAAGGGAAATCGGTCACGAATGGTGAAGTCAACCTTGCAAGCTACTCACAACTATTCGTCAGATCTATATGCATCTCAATTTGGATGAACAACTGCGGGTCAATTTCGCGGCAGTCCGATATGACCTTCAAATGATCAGCATCACAGTTTCGTTGGAAACCGTAACGACATTTTATCCCAACCACATTTCCAAGGCATGTTAACGTCAATACTCCACTTGGAATATTTTTTGGGGACTAAAAGCGGGAATTTGCGGTCTCAATCAATAAAGATTTATCATTTGATTATCCATTCATTCGTCGGTGATAAACAATTATTTTACTGCAAATCAGCACAAACGTTTTCACCAGCATGATATAAAAGATAAAAGTATATCTTTGTCTCAACAAGAACTCATTGGACATCTACTCAATAAACGATAATGATCTCCTGATTTCGCAAGATTTCCTGTTTCATCTTACCAAAAAATGACGGTATTGTAGCTTGTTGATATGGACAGTTTCTTCAGCAAAGCATACACATTAAGAGACTGCGTCTCGTGGGTTTCAAGTGAACAACGATTGCAACGAAGAGAGTGAATTTGCAAATTGAATTGCTTAGTACAAAGTAGAAAATGTCGAAGTACAAAAGTTTGAGTCGGCCATCGCCTATGCGGACCGACTGAATCATAGGGGCACTCCGAACGAAGATAGATGTATGCCAGCGTTAATTTTACACAATACTAGAAAAGTGGACGTTTTTTTCTGTTACTTGAAAGGTCATTTTTTCATCCCCTTCCCCAACAGATCTACTACGGCACCACCTACTTTCCAAAGCAGTTGTACCTTCTTCCGGACCCAATCCGGACACTGCCTTGCACAAGTGACCTATCATCGCGTTGTCTGCTCTTCGCGGACTCCCTCGGTCAGGTCGTGACACCGGAGTCTGCGGGCGCGCCCGTAATCGCTGCCGGATGCAAATCAAATGTCAACACTTGTGTTACAGCAGGGTATACAGATGGTGAAGACACGGGCGGTAACCCAGAAATGTTGGGCACACAGGACGCAGTGGATTCCGGTCTACCCAATGTAGAACCAATGGAACTGAACTGCAACCAAAATACCTCTATCGACTATGCTTTGGCAACCCAATTGGACGAGGCGAAACAAGCGACCCAGTCGGACGGACTAGAAAGTCACATCGCAATGGACACGACTCTGACTCCACCACCGACGGACGAGATTGAAAATATTGTCTACAATGAACAAGAGTATCCTGGTATCGATTACGTCAATGATGGAGAAAGTTGTTTTGCTAATATGAATACTGGATCTTATGATGATGGTTCAGTGTACTATATACCACAGGTGGTGACATACTTTCCAACACCCGTTAAATATCCCAAAGATCTCGAAGAAACCGCGGATACTCAGACAAACGCAGACAACTATGTTTGTTCGGACGGTATTACGCCAAAACTGATGCCACATTACCATGCTGGAATTATCCTGCCCCGAATGGAATCTACTGGTGCCGCCGAAATGAATCACTACGTTGGTGTTCCCTGTTCGGATATGCAATATGCTTATTCAAATTATCCCTGCGGTTTTGTTGACTCCATAGATTGTATCCCCTACGCACCGGGATCGATGTATTGCTACTCGCCCGATCCCGGTTATCTGGTCTACACAAATCCGGTGATTCAGAATTCGCCCACATTGATTTTGGCCTATCCAATGTAGACGATCCTACTGAGTTTGTGTGCATGTGTACGTGACAATTGTTCATGCGAGGGTCATCCCATTCAAACCGTCAGCCTATTGATAGCCATCGAGTTGCAGCCTAGGCGTTTGGTCCCAGATACCGCTAAGTAGATTATACTGCAATCCAGTGAAGTCAGTTTCGAATAATTGTCCGAGTTTAGAGCGAATATCCATCATTTAAAAAGCTTGCCGTACCATTCAACCAGCGTGAACAGGCGGCAACACATCGACCCGCTCTGTCTTTCCGGAATTTGACAGTCAGTCGCCCCAATTAATTGAACTGAATTGGAAGGTGACTTGTGTGATTTACTTGTTCGTCACTTTGGGGGACTACTGACTTGGACTGTGTGCTATTAACTAATCGGAGATGATCTGTTCAGGTCATTTTCAGGTGTGATGCATGCCTTTCGAATGGAAAGCTTGTATTGCGGCGTAGTCGCTGCGGTTGAAGATCTCACTCCAGGAATAGAAGCGATGCACAAACAAGGCCCATGTGAACATATACACAAAGTGGCTTTCATTTCTCACGGAAAGGTTAAGTTCATGGAACAATGCGCGTTGTCCTAACTGATATTGGCCTGCAACTAACCAAAACCGTTAAAGACATTTCCATCCCATTTACGGCCGACCGTGCAATGCCACACACGCACCCACAACTAAACACATTCACACATGGGTACGCATAAACGTACACAAAGGAAGACACTGGCTACACTGCCGGTAAACGTTAACTTTTGTCATTCAGGCCAAATGAACTGTAACATCATAAAAATGTGAGTAAATATGCGTAATCCGTGACCCGAACTGATGCTTTTGCACGCACAAACACACACCCGAGCTCGCACTCGCAACTACACTCCGACAACAGCCAGATTCGGTCATTTAGACATCACAGCCGGAATGAAAAGCATGATTAACTGTATTATGACATATCGGACACACAAACACTTAAGTGCACATAAGCGTGTCTTTCCAATGAGATTCCCCTATAACACAGGGTCACATTCAAACACAGACGTGCTGCGTACTCATCTTCTCGACCAAAAGCGCTTTCTGGTCTTAGCAAATCGTGAGAAAAGAAAGAAAGAACAAACGAATGTGTTCATTATGATCAACAGTCATGCACTTATTTTTACCAATCTGTAATTTTAATTACGCTAGTGCATTTTGCCTGGCACATGCTTGTGTCATTCAACCAACCAGTCACGTAACCGTTCGGCTGTCATCTGTTGAACTTGTTCATTCATTCATCCATTCACTAATTCATTCGTTCAATAACTGGACGATCTATACGTTGAACATTTTATTCGTAAATCAGCGAAATAAACCATCCATCAGTTTTTGTCACGTGAATTTTTTCAACATTTTATCTCCTCACACACACACCCATACACACACACGCACACGCACACGAGCGCGCAAACCGGCAGGTGTATTTTGCAAGTTATCTGGTCCTGTCCTCAAGCTTGTATCGGTGTATGATATTGTGCACAAACCAGTGAAACCAGCGAGCGCCTAAGAACAGGGAGGGAGACCATTAAATCGGCTCCTGGTTTTTCTTCTGTCCGCCTATCGATGAGTTATACCTCATACATATTTGTCTCTTGCGCTCTCTCTCTCTCTCTCTCTCCCTACTCATATGTCTCACCGCATGTGATCAGTCAAATGTCCGTCCGTCCATACATCTGTCCGTCCGTTCGTCTGTCCGTCCTTCGATCCGTCCTTCCAGTTGTCCTTGTCAGTAATACTCGTATGTTCAGAATAACATTTGTGATTTGACATCGTATACACCTGTGCGATTCTTATTTCTCCAGAAAACATATTCATTGCGCATTACGAAAAACGCTTTGTAATTTATACATGTGGTATACATAAATTATCCATTTCATTGTGTTCTATCCGCCCACCAATGAACAACTTTTTCAATAGTGCGCAGATGAGAAAATTGTGCTTAGCCAAGTCATACTTAACCAGGGATAAATAATTAGTTTCCATTTGATCAAATATTCATTTTAAAAGACGAAATCCTATTAATTGGCCTATTGTAATGGGATGAATACATGTGGTGTGTACAGATTTTGTGAGTTGATATGTGTCATGCACCCGGTATTAAATAAAATCATTGCTAAAAAGAAATTAGCAGTTTGGGCATAGATCGTCGAGCATGCAACAAAACGGATGCTTTGAGAATGTGAATTGCACGTGTACATAACAAAATACATACACAATGAAGTATCCGTCAAATCGGTACGTAACTTAAAGAATAGAATAGGACACGGAGCTGTTCTGTTGGAATTTGGTAAACTGGTCAGACTGTTGTCAGGTTCGGCTGCTCAAGGAGGGAAACATCTTGAGTGACCAGCAAAACGGGCATAGAATTCTTTCGCGAAAAGCCAGACCACAGTCAAAAAGATGCCCAACCGGTGGGGTAAAACGCACAAACAGGATCCGTTGTGGGACGGAGAACGTGACTGATAAATCGTGCACATAAATGTTACTTGGCTAACACGATCGATTAAGCCAAGGTCCAACATTGTACCAGTCGCTTGCCCCTTCTTGTTCGACGCTCTAAAGCCGGTTTTGTTATGTGATATGCTTTATGGTAATAAGAAATAAAAGAAAATCTCCACAGATGTAGTAACCGTGCTCAACTTCTCACTTCTACATGGTTGTGAATCGTCCATTAAGCTATTCCGAAGGGTAAAAAAGTAGGATTGCATGGATTAGTAAGATCAAATGTGAAGTATTCTGTGTTGTAGAGAAAACCATTTTCATGGTAAACAATGAGGGGCAAAAACTGAACAAACTTAACACGGTAATTCAGATAAGCCTAGATGGGATCGGTTGATGCAAAGGTAACACACAAGCTTTCCACTTAAAAAGCCCGTGTTCAAACCTTGAGTGTAATGGAAGATATTCATCTCTGATAATCTCATAAGAACAAACCTCCAGTCTGGTACTTCCCAGATGCAAGGTTGATCGAAGGGTCCGAGCTTTGTCCGCGAAAGATGGAGTCCGAAGAGTAATCGGCCAAGCACGGAAAACTCTGAACAGATGAGACAAAGCATTTCGCAAGGGAAAAGAAGTTGGTTATTGCTAGTGTGCTTCTTGCGAATACGGAAAGGCACAACGCTAATCGACGGTAGAAGAAATGCCGTAATGAGAAGAAATATTTCGTGGAGACTCAGTTCTTTGCAGTGACTAAAGGATTGAATATGACATGTTGGTTCTGCGGTGAAACCTTCTTAAAGCTTGAAGGAATCCAGCACGAGGCACACATTTGTGATCCCCTTGCACGTGAGCCAACAACTGGGATTGTCCAGTTCAACTGCGGGGAGCGTGTTATTTTTCATAATTGCATAAAACAACACCGGTTGGATCAGTGTCTAGTCACAGACGGGAAGAAAGTTTCAATTCGAGTTCATACTAGGTATCTTTGACTGAGCCTCACTGATGTGAAACTGTAACACGAATCGAATAAAGATGAAACACGGTTCCAGCGGCACGTTTCTAAAGTGCACCCATAGATTTTCATGGCTTGACGCGTCCCTAATCGAGAATAAATATGCCCAAATGGACCAAATTAACCTCACCATGGCTAATAGTATCGACGGGTGTGAAACGGATAAGACTATTAGCCTATGAGAATTATCATTCAAAATGCCACTTAGGTTGGGTCAACATTTTCCCCTCTAGTTGTACATTTTGGATCGGTTGCCAAGAACGAATGAAATGATCAATCTGTATGTCATTCTTCGAGCTCCTGCCCCTACTCTGTCGACTGACATTTCAGAAGTCGGCTCGTTCTGAAATATGCCACCTGCCTTCGGGATCGAATGGTTCACTGCATCTCATTTTTGTTGAATCTACTGGTGGTGATCACTCGGAATAGCTTCTGGGAGCTTGAACTCAGATGAAAGTAATTCGTACCTCCCGAACGGAGTTCACTTCACCATCTGGCCGAATGGTCATTTGTCGTGGTCTCGTACTAGAAGTAATTTACATTGTTTTGAAGAAGTTCGAGTATTAAGCGATAGTTATTATTATATGTATTGTTAATACTAATATAAATAAAAGATATCCTCTCTGCTCGGCGAGGAAGGTATTCGTATTCGAAATTCCAACTAAACTACTACACGTGGTCGGTGATAGTCCGATGTTTGCAAAATAGGATTCTTTTGCGATTCAGTTTTGACTTCAAATTGTTAAGTTAGCGCTTGGTTTGAGTTGTTAAATAGAAAGATTTGCAAACATAAAGAAGGAACACGATGTGAGTGACAGGTTGCTTACGAGTTTAAGTCCTGGCCAAATGTTACACAGCGAAGTTGGTATACAACCTCACTCAGTTTTCGCCTAATTTGTACCTGATACTCCAGACAACCACTATTCCGCGTTTGAGTGGGTTAATATTCTCCAAGACACATTTATCGATCAAACCGTTAGCGCATCGCTCGAGTGATTGCATATCCAGCCAAGCAGGCGATTCTAAAGGTTACGTATTGCCACCCGATAATAATTTACATTAACTTACGATTCAATAAGTTCGACTTCGCAAACAGCCCAAAGTGTCAAGAGTACTAGAATTAGGGCACATAGTACTCTAACTAGAATACTTGTAACCATTTAATCGATTGCACCAGCACCCTCAGGTAAGCAACGAACGTTTTAAAACTTTTTAGTGCAATATCTGGGTTATGTCGATGAAGAAACGAAGGAAAAACGTGTCATCTTTGTCCTTAAGTAATTGGGACACGCACGGGGCTTTAAATCTTAAAGATGTGTTTCACTCTTCACAGAAGAAATGGCCATTTGCATGAAACACTACGAATTCCGGGCAGACTGTTTATTGTCCATCTACAGTGCACCTATCGAGTGAGGTTTAAACCTGTCCAGTATCAAGACCTTGGGTCGGGTGCTGTCCGATAAACGAAGGGAATGGCAAAGCGATCTCGAGAAAACGAGTTGCATCACCCAATGAAACTACCAACCTTTTGAGCAAATTCCAACCGTTCGTTTCTGATGTATTTCCTTCAGTATTACGAGTTATTCGCAAACAGGCCTGGTAACAATGAAGCCAGGATCGACAATGTCTTTTAAGATGTGGAAAAGACTGTTTGCAAAGTTCCGTTATTGACTTCTTACTAACCAAACAGTCATTTTTTTCAGATTTACAGCGATCCATTTGATTAAGAGTGTTGATTTCAATTACTGAAAGGCAATAATCGTCATCCCGGGTTGTTTCTGATCGAGAGCACGTGTACGGGAAGTGAGAGGGAGGGAAATACCTTCATCCTGGTCTGATTGAAAAGGTTTAAACATTCTGCATAAGGTATGAAGCCAGTCGTCCACAGTGACCATAGGTCTCTGATAGTCATAATCACAAAATTTACTGGTAATCCGAACTAATGGGTAAAATGTGATTTATCCTCCCGGACCACAGATTTCCACTCACACAGTTGAATCTTGCAGACATTTCACTCAGTGTTCCCATAACTCATTGTATTTCAACGAAAATAAAATATCTTTTCAGAATGCGAACATTAATTGCTAATGAATACAAGCTCTAAAACATAATTGATGGTAGCACCGATCAGTTTTGCTAACAGCAATTAAAATAAGGCCAGACGTCCCTCGGGCCGGTAGTTAGCATTAGCTGGAACAAATGTCAGACAGGGTCTGGCTATTCAAAACAGTGGTTGCATTTATCGGTTTGTTAAAATTCTGCCCGGATCAAAGTTCTTCCCGAACTGGACCTTACATCGTTTGTCGAATCACCGAGATCGGATTCAATGACATTTATAATGGAAGCTTCCGGATTCCCTGTTTCCTGGCTGCATTAATCAAAGTTTCCAAGGATTGTTGAATCTCTGCTATTGGCAAGTGCGATAATTTGTGAGCCCAATGAAATGATTATTTCAATTTACTTTTTAAAACGCCGTAGAAGAATCATATATTATTTGTATTATTACTATTATTATTACCAGTGGTGTGCCTTCCATTCCACTAAAAGAACTTTGCACCAAATTGTGTAATATGCATCTATTCGCATGTGAAAAATATGCACTCAAAATTTGTTCGGATCCGTCCCATTCCTTACACAATAACCTTTGTAACTTCCGTTCTCATACCAAGACACGTTCTAAATTCCGCCTCAGTACCTTCTAGAATGAATATCCATGAGAACTCAACTGTCCCTTACCTGGCCCGAATTCTCACCATTCGACAGCAGATCATGACTGATCTACTACACAATTCCTCGTGAATTTCAAACAACACAACACAACACATCATACTACAAACAATACTGTTTCGCAGGGCATGGGCATTATGCACCTTGCATCGAGAACAAAAAGTGATTATGCGAATCATCATTAACCCGAGAACTCCATAACTGCCTGTAAAGAAATCTAGCAGGTGATAGTTTTGGCAAATAAAACCTTGACTTTCGGTATCTTTATTGTGATCTTGACATTTAACTCGAAGGATCTGTATGATCGCACGGTTCTGTAATATTTTGCCATGAAAACGCGTTTCTATTCGTCATTCCAGCAAAAAATCCGGATAGGAATAGCGGATAAATAGATTACAATTATGCAGATTGTGTACTAGTCGACAGTGACGAGTTGTCTGTAGAGACAACTAGACGGTTTGGTTATCCTCCAGTTATCCTTTCTCGAGTCCATCTTCAAGTCTGTCAACATAATTTTTAGAGTTAAATTCCCAATGAAATTGACGAAATGTATTTTTATCAAGGCTGAAAATATTCTAATCAACTAATCTATTGCGAACAGGGAACACCGGATTTGTACACTCGATGCGTGTGATTAGAGTTATTTGATGGTTAGAATTTTGTGTCGATTGTCACAAATCATTGTCCATTTAAATTTGTAAGACAGGGAACACAGATTGGACATTTCAATGTGTCCTGCCTGACAAGTGTAAGAAAGCCGACCTGATATTTACTCGTAGACCATCGATTTATGGAAGCACAAAATCGACCTTGTTTTGAAAGAAAAGGCGCACGAGATCATTTGTGCAAATGCATGTTTGTACTTTGCTAGAAATGAACCCACTGTGCCCTGAGAAGATTGATCGACTGTGAGTATCAAATTGCCTAACATGTCTCGGAAATAAAATAAACGAGTTTGCGAGTTTAGGATGCTGTTGAGCTGAACCTAAGTAGAAAAAAATGTCGAGTAGCATAACACCAGAATAAGAGGGCATATAAGCCCGGTGAACGATACTTCTTCCTCGGGAAAATTGTCTACATTTGGTGCTATTCGATTCGCATCACATGGTTTTGCTAGATTCATCCGACCACTGATGAGGTAGGGGGTGAGACGAAGGATATTACCGAATATGGGGAAACTAACAGTTGACCGACAGTTCTTAGCAATAAACTGGGTGAGGAGTAAAACCACTGAGTGGTCTATCGGAGTTCCAATCAGCCAGAACGGTCAGTTCTCAGATTTGGCACGATAATCATGCATTGAAACATATGACCGGTTGTCACGCACGCTTTCCTTGCGACAAACTGAAGTGATTTGATTCATGGATCCGGATGATTCGAACGGAACTCGACTTGTGTAAAAAAAAATTTGATTGACTGGATTATTCCCAGAACATTATTTTGATTTTGGTCTTCGTAAATGCACTTCACCTAGAAATGAAAATTTCACGACTGGTCCAAGCTACTTCGTCCTCTCTTCATACGACTACTCTGCCGAAATTCCGGTCAAGCTCGATGAACGCTAATTCGATCCAAGTTAAATATACCAATCATTTCCATATCATTGTTGTGAACTGTCTACAAATTGTAGATTTCATTATTTGTTGGTAGTATGCAATTCTTCTATCGCTTGTCAGTTGCTCATCTCGAAATTGTGCAGATTTTTTGTTGATCGTGTTACAAATTCATGTTTGTCAGCCCGCTGTCCTATTGGTTGTTTGCTTGCATACTCGACTGTGCTTCTCACAATTTTTCGTGTAATACAAAAATAAATCTAAGCAAGTTTTTGTACCTTCAAACAGTTCCCAAGTCGAAACTTTCCAATCTGTAACTAGAATTATACGTTCCGCTGTAAATGTTGGTTCGCCGCTGTTTTGGAATGACCAGCTTCTTCTTGGTACGTTGCAAAAAAACACGACATGCAACACTGTCATCTGGCCGTAATCCTTAATCCACCCCGTCGGGGTATTTTTGCATCTTCCGCCAGCTGACAAAAGATGAATCCTTTTGCGCTGTACGACGAACGTTGATTTCATCTCCATTTGGTCAACGAACAACGAAGTATATCAAACTAACTGAATCCTGGCACCGATTTTAGATCGAACCGCAGCCGTTTTTGTTTTGCAAACTTATTGGACTACTTTCACTTTTGTGTTAGCAGCATGTTAATACCTTCAGCATGTTCAAATCGAACCGCTAGTTGAATGCTTATTTTTCTTCCTTTTCTAGACAAATGCGATTAAACTTGGGCTGCTTTTGAGTCTTGGGCATTTTGCAACAAATGTTTTCCGAAACTTACTTTCGAAACACCTTCATGGCATCCTGACTGTTCACTGGTAACAAACAATAGGTGGATTTTATGTCGAATTTTCTGACAGTCCAGTGAATTCGTTGGTTGAGAATTACAAGTTCGACCGGGGTTTTTTTTTGACTTCTCCGTCGGTTTGTGCTGTATTAGAAGTGTTTTACATTGACAAATTTTACCACGAGCTTCACCAACCAAATTCGATACAAATAGTTATTCTGGATATTGTCAAAACTAACACAAATCTCTGTCTCTAATTCGTCCGGAGCCGTTTCACATTCTGGCTACAATGGAGGATATGCACAACCTACGATTTCCAATAAGAGAGTAATTCTGGACTTGCGTGTCCCGAGGGTAATTTTGACTTGATGGTCCACCAACCTTCGAAATGTCACTCAGTTTCCAGCTGAGCTTTTGTTTCTTCTCTGTACGTTTTCAAAACTTGATTCTGCATTTTCAGGCGTGAAAGGCCCTCTACCTTGGTGTGGAGGTTCGAACACACGCTCGAAAGCAATCTACACATTTGAGCAGCATATGTCCTACCAGCTGAGCAACGAGGCCAAAATGGACGTTCTTCAGACATTTCAGTTACGCACAGGTCTATCCAGCACTGCTGACTCACCTTCTACCCCTGTGTGTGTGTGTGCGCGCGCTCGCGCGTGCGTGAACAAAGGCGATCAAATATGGTGCAGCCAGCTCCTTGCTACTACAATTCGGTCTTCTGCAGTCCCGGAAAAATCGACCAAACAATTATATAACTGATCTCAAGATCAAAGGTCCATTTGAACACGAATGTTTTGGGCACGTAATTCCGCGAGGGTGATTGTTGCACAATCTGACTTAATTGTTTAGAAATATGTCAAATAATAGCATGGATACAATGCATAAAATATACACGTACATGTGCGGAGACGTCTTCCCGGATTAAAGGGAATACTTTGTGTTGCGAAGGAAAGAAATCGATATGACCCGAGCACAAAATATATCCGTACTGAAAGGAATGCGGACTAGGAAATCGGACAGAATTCTAATTTTCGTATTGTCTACTTTTTTGTAATGAGCATTAATCACACGTGAAAAGTAGAATTCACAAACTATTTTGTGCAAATCAGAAACAAATTTGCTTTTTGAGACCGAATTTTGTGCAAGCAATCCAAGGATAGCAATGTAACAACAATGATACCAGTTAAAATTGATATCTTACCTTCAGCCCAGGAGAACAGGAAGTTACACGACTTTCCAATCACACTTTAACACCCGGATATTGTTTAAGATTCAAGCATTTTGAATTGATAAACGCTACTGTGTTAGGTTTGAGAAGCAATTTAATAGAAAGCAGATTGTTTGTTTGTCCGATACTTCATGCGGTCGCGTGTAGTTTCGTTCGTCTGCTCCATACTCATCAACGAACAGAATGCCATTGTTTCTATATCTGAACGAATGTCTAGCAAATTGATATATACAAGAAAGCAATTAGTCTAGGAGTATAAGCCGAAGCTGCGTGCGTATATATATATATATCATTACATATTGTATTATATATATATAGCAGAAAAGCACCAAAACATAGACAGAATATCCGGGACAATCGTTTATTGAAAAGGTTGGATTGTGCATAATAACAATGGGGTCGGTTCTGCTGCATGGCTCAGAGGCTTGGCCGAAGAGGATCAAAGATGTGAGAAGACTTTCGGCGTTCGAATACCATTAGTTATTCGTAAGTTTCCGATTCCTAGGGTACAATTTTTAGAAGAAATACTGGATTTGAATATCTGAAGAAGGCTGGGACTAGGTTTGTCCATATCGACAATTGGTCTGAATAGTTGCAGGCTGTCCTTCAAGCCAAGTATTGGATGGAAGATGAGATTAGACAATTAGTCGACCACGTGGCGAAATTGTTTGGAAACACCAACCAGCGAATTTGTTCCTCTAGGGGTAGAAATCCAGAGGGGACTGCTTGGTTGGAGTTCATGAAATCCGCGCAAGCAACATTTAGTACAATAACGCAGTCAGTGGAGTTCTCGCATGCGTAATCTTTTCAATTCCATGCAGTTCTTTTATTTGCTTCTAGATGGTTGCTATTTTCTTGCTCCCCGTTCGTTTGGATGTACAAAGATGTCAGGTAGAAACCAAAATCAGTAAAAGTTTACAAAAGGTTACTGGTTGTAGGAGCCAGACTAATTTTGTTCGCAAAGACATTCCGTAAGTTTGACGTTTTGCTATACACAATTCCACTATCTGCATCACTGGTATTCGTTTTTATCCACTTATTGTGTAAATCAAGAAATTGAATTCATAATCATTAACTCTAGCAATCCCAGAATATCCCCCTAGTGCCTTTGTTTATTTAGGCTGAAGGGTGTAACATAAGATTCAACTAAATTTCGGCCACTTACTTTCTAAATTCATTCCCATCCAATCAAACATTGTTCCGATCGAGATGAGCCACATAGAGAAAATTTTCAGCTAATCATTGATATTCGACCTTCATACATCAACAGGATGAACAAATCGGTTATTTTGTACGCGCATTGACTTTACCCGATTTCGACTGCAATTACTTTTCGGTGATCGTAATGCAACGTAGTGATGAGTCAATGAAGCATGGACTAACCTAAGCCGTCATAGCGAATATCACAAACCAACTTGAATAGTTAGGATATCAAATATCACACAATGGAAATGGATGAGAAACGGCAGCAAAAAACGTTGGATTAGGACGAAAATTTTTATCCATTTCATTGTGTACGCAACGCTTACGAATATGAAGGATAGAGCAAAGTGGATGTACGTTTGAGGATCGAAATGACTTTGAGAAAACCAGCTCGTTATCTCGAATCATACGATTGTTATTAGTGAGAAGTTTCTTGACCATCCAAAGGAAATTCTGCAGGCGCACAGCATTAAAACAACTTAATCATTCGGGAACGTAAAAATCATAATAATTGTTTGGAGTGACCATAGCACGTGTTCATCAAGTTGACCGTCGTTCCGTTTGCCATAGCGAGGGGGGGAAACTCGTTTCAATGAAAATGCCTTGATTTTTTACATCTTCGTTCCAATCATTTGCTCCTAATTGTTTTGGCCTTGAATCGTGAATCCGAAAATTTTAGTTGTCGCCATAAGAAATTGTCCACTGGTATTAAATCGGACCATCGTGAAGGTCATTCTTCAAGTCCTGCATATCTTGTTCATGGTTACAGAAAATGCTACCTCAGGAGTTTTCTTATCTGGTGTGCATTGTTCGTTGCGCACCGCGATATCGAAGACATATCTCAAGAAATCATGTTGCTTGCACTCTTCGTGACAAGGGGAAACAATCTACGTGTAAAATTTTTAAATGCTAGATAGCCGTTATATTCGGTGGATGGACTATTCAGGGCTCTAGCTGCGGTAGTCAGCTCAGTGTACTCACCGTTAAGTGTGCAGGTGTACCGAGCAGATAGTCTGACTGACCGAATGGGCAAATGAGCCACAGGAACACGCAGACACAGACACATGTGCATGTGTGTGTTAGCTACATCCCGTTATCGCTCGTTTCACCGTTTATAAGAGAGACTCAAAAGCAGCCTGTTGACCGTGGAATAGCCGCCTCATGTCGTTTTCTCATTTGTCGGCCGTTAGCTTAAGTGGTCATTGATTGCGTGTCACGTCCGAAGATCAAGTCGTAACCGAGGCGGATGCTGTATGGCTGTCGCACGAGCTTTGAGCGTGCTTCCACGTGAGTCATAGTAAATCAGCCGAGCGCTAACCAACATTGTCATCATTCTCGATCTACCGTACGCTGATTCTTACTGGAGACCAATTGTAAGTGATTAACTGTATGTCATTAGTTTTAGCTAAACTTTTTATCTCAACTGTCCGAAATTCTGTAACAGCAATTCAGTTTTACCTTTCTGTTCAGTTTTCGGGAAATTTTGTTTCCATGTCTCTTTGACGAGAGGCCAAGTGAACAATAACAGCACAGATAAACAAAAACACACCTGTTAATTTGTGTCTATGTTTTGGATAACACAGGAGGATCTAATCAGTCACATGAGCGGCTGGGCTCACGTGCCCATGTAAGACTGGATACAGCGTGCACAGTCATCGATGAGGGTGGAACCTTGGGCTGTGTCCATGATGTCTATGGATGGAGAGACTTCAGGCTGGCCTGTGTACGTATTTCTCACTAGAATCACATTTGAATCGTGAGGAGCGTGAATGGATGGAAAGTCTGTTTAGGAATCACATGGTGATTCGTCGGAGTATTATCGTCGGTCAGACAAGGCTAACCATCAGAAAGGTGACACTAGGCTCAAAAGTATTGTTTTTTTCTTCTCAGTAGTATGTTTCTCCTATGGATGGGTGAACAAAATTTCCCCGGTAGCACATGACCGACTTCGCGGTTAGTGCTGCTCTTCAGGTATGCATAGCCGGTATTCTGTACAATCTATGAAGAGAAACACTTGTCTTTTAATGCTTTACCTGTGAAACTACATAGCACATACTTCTTTCTTCACCTACCAAATTAAAATAGCTTTGAGCATGAAATAATCCCAAATTGTTTGTTCATTGTGTCAACCGTTTTTAAAACGTAGATTTGAACTTTTCTTCAAACCCATAAACGTAATCATTCGTTCCCTGTTTCGCGCATCACATCACAATTCACACGAAAACTGTAATCTGCAAAAACTAATTACGGTTTTGTTGCCTGCCGATAATTGGATCATGGAATCAATTCAGAGACGAGGGCGAAATAGTATAGAGTCAATCATAATTAGTGTGCTAAGCACCCCGTCGCGATGGCATGGTATCGCGTGAACTGTAGTGTTTCCATATGATGAAATGCATGCCAATGTGCTGAGCGACGGAGTAGGTGAGTGAATGAGCCAGCGAAAACCGACTGAGAAAGTACAGTTAAAATTTTGAAACGCTACCGGGACCAACGTTGCTGGAAGTGTGTGCGGTGCCGTACCGCGTCGTTTCTAGTTCCACACATTTGCGTCACAGTCAGAACGATTCAAGCACCCGAGACACGTACATTAGAGAAATTTTGCCTAATCTGATATGCTGCCTTAGGGTGAAAGATTGGATCATAATTTACTATCCTAGTTCGACTGCTTATGAAATTAGTTCTTCTAATATGTTCGTGTTGTATTAAGAAACTATGGTGACATTGTACAACTGTTTTGGTTAAACGTTCTTTCAATTTGGTTTTAGAACATAGTGTGAATAAGACTACATTTCTGCGATCGAAAACACATCTCGGTACTCGTTAACAATTAGGAATCATTAATTTCACTATTTGTCCATCGGTTTCTCAGCGCCTGACCAAGTTCTCATCATCTATCGATCTTGTCATAAATAAGAACGAAATATCGGTCCTACTATTCTGTAGTGTGCAGTTTAAATGGAGACGTGAGCACTATTTAACTGGATTCCTCCCTCTCCTATTTAACAGACTAACCTAGTTAAACTAGCAATAGAAAAAAACCGTCTCATTTTTCCAGGGTTCATAATTTGTTCCTTTATTGCATATCCCTATAATCGTTGAAAACCCTTACAGTTAGCTTCTGACGTTCTGGTCTGGACATTCAAAAAACATGCTACTCGGTCGAACAAGTCACTATATGTTGCAATGGCTCCGACACCAGGAGATGTTTACTTGATCTCCATATGACAGTACAGGATGCATAATTTCCAAGAGATTAGTCATGCATCACCAAAGTGCAACTGACCGTCAGGATAGCGTGAAAAGCACTTTAAATTAGTTTCATCCCTACTAGAAAGCAATAAAATGCTTCCAGGGTTTCTTAATGGGCATTGACCGTGCGCTATGAATCACTTGGAAAGCACATTTACTTCTCTACTACTCATTACTTTCAAGGACCAAGTGTATGTGTGATTACTTTTAGTCCATTCGTGTGTGACAAAGAATCGATCCGTCAGTGAGAGTCCGATCATTTGACGAGCAAAAGTCTGTGGCCTGCGAAGTATGGTGACACATAAGGGTGCTATATCACGTGGTGTAGATGTGCGTCAACCCATTGAAAACCTATCCGGTTGACTTAATTTTCGATTCGCTGTTTTTCATCTCGGGTTTGCATTTCGCATTTCAACGCGATGGATATGTATTGTTATATACTGATAACAAAGATAAAACAGTTGTACAGTTTCTCTACCGTTTCTGAATGTGTGTTTGACGCCGAGGCTGGACTTGGAGTCACTTGGAAATCTGCATCATTTAATGTTAGTTAGTTACCAGCGTCATATCCAGGTTGATAGCAGCTGAACAAAAAAACTGCGGTACACTTCCGGAGACAAACATCCGATCAATCATAAGGGCATGCAAAGTACATCCAAGCAAATATCAGTCATCATTTGACAAAATTGACCTGGCTACAGAAGCAATTCAACCAAATGAAAATCAATCGTTTTGATCAAATCTTATACACGCACAGATCAAATGGATTTTGACTGGACGACGGTAATAATTTTACAAATGGTTGACTGTGCTACAATGTAGTGGGATAAAGATTTCTAACCACTGTTTATTAATCATCGACACCTTCTTTCTGCTTATTTCACCGTTAGCACATTATCAGTGGCCGTGTGTCGTTCCCCTTCTGTGCAATGGTAGTTAAACTGTTGTTCTTGTGCCCACAGGGAAGATTTCGTTGATTGTAAAGTGATCGCCAGTTTGACAGAAAGGATATGGAGCTGGACTGTGTCAGACCAGTTGGAGGTGTGTGAATAAATCACATTATTGTTATTACGGTCGTCTTTTGTCCATTAGCCAATGAAAGGTTTATCACAGTGCGACCGATTGCACTTCTCTTGTGAAAACTAAATCACTTCGTTGAAAAGGCTTGAATACTAACAATCGGCTTAGTAGTGTAAATGAACCGAAGTGTAAATTGTAATTTACAAAGTTGGGAACCAAAGTAGCCTACATACCTGATTGACTTACAGCCCTTCTTCCTGTTAGATTGGTCTTTGGCAGCATGAGTACTGTTTGACTAATGCTAATTGCTCCTTAGCCACTAATAGTCGCTGTACTAAAGTGAATAATTGGTAATTTTACCATGGAAAACTAGATTGGTATGGATTCACGTGAGGTTTTCACCGATAACTCGTGATACAGAACCGGGTTAACGAAGCGCACAAATTCTCACCAAATTTACACTTGGCTCGTTACTGTAAATTCCACGGCGCAACGGTGACTGCACAAACAAAATCGAACACATTTCCAGTGCACATCAATCAAACTGCCCAAAGTGCACTCATTATTCGTAAGAGACATGTTTATTCATTGATTCAGCTGTTTTCCCTCTAGTAGTCATCTTATCCCAGTTACATCAGAATTGTTCGAAAATATGTGAGAATCTAATTGTTCCCAACACAAACAAACCGACCAGTAAAAGTATGAAGACAAAAAACGGAAAGATTCGCCGGGAGTTTTTACACCTGCCAACAAGGAACTTCAAAACCATTTGGATTTGATATGAAACGCTTTGCCGATCGAGCGACAGTTCCAAATAATGATGCCAATTGGAGACAGACTGACAGTTCATCCATGAATTATCGTACTGTCCAGAGTATGCAGCAGTTTTACGTTCATTTTGTATTAATCCCCGGTACGGATTAAAATCAGCCCACTCGATGCAGTTGTATTCGTTGATCTTTTGATTATTTTTTTTCGGTTTCTCAGTTTCTTACTTGGCGTGGTCACATTCTCACTGACTATTGGACACTTCCAAGCAGCATTAGACTCATGAGTTCCTTCCCGTATTTCCATCCCAAGCTGACGTGCAAAGTACCTCAATTTGAATGGAACTTCAATCACACTACACCGATGGTCAAAAACGAACCCGATTGACTGTAGATCAATCCCGTCTCCCTATTCGGATACAGACAAAAAAGGTACTGTTAATTCTAGGATTACGAGAGAATAGGAGAACGCGTGGTTGCAGATTAGGACAAAGAAGTCAGCTCACTTCGAGGAGGATCTGTAAGGCTAAGGTGCATCACTCTGGTGAAAATAAAGCCGCTGAAATCAAGCCAAAGTATGCGGAGTTAGATCATCCATTTAAGTGCACAAATTAGTCCGCCTAGCCAGGAATTCCGTAAGCTTGCCTATGCGAATCCATGTGACGATAGCACACACAAGAGACACCCGAAGATTAAGCGTGACCAAAGTTAACAAGGCATTCTTTGTAATTTTAAGTTTCTTCTACATTCACTTCAAACGAAACAACTTCCAAGGTCATCTAATGTTATGTTATTCCAAAGAATGGCTTTACTCCTCCACGGGATAGTTCAAAATCTGTCAATGTACCACTCAGAAAGTAAGGGTATCGTGGGACGCAAAACGGATGTATACAGACCCACAGTCTAATAGTTTAGTATAAATCCTAACAACTAAAATAATGTGGGCGGAGTTTCATAGCCTAAAGTCCTGTCAACTGACAAGCTCTGTGAACTTACATCATGAGAATTCAGCGCGGAGGGACGGCTGAGACGGTAAATATCAGCCCACCGTGTGACAAGTTCAACGAAGATGGAGAGTAGAGCGTAAATCGCAAACTCATAATTACTGGTCACCGACCAACCAGAAGTCATGCAACTCATGCACCCTACCACACGGATATCCTGTCCAAGTAGATCCAATTAAATTCACAGAACAAAAGGAGTTGCGCAATTCTGATAAAATTTCAGAATGGTTGAACAGATTGGAAAGTGAAAGCTAGTAGTGGCTAAGTTACCTTTAAAACCCATCATTCTTTATGAGGACTTCCGGGACAGTGGCACCCTGTTGTTAGGACCCACAAAAGTACTGTATGACCCCTTCGTTTTTGTTAGGAATCACAGAGCTCCCAAGAATTCCGGAGGCTACTTGAGAGTCACTGTCACAAAAAAGACTGTTTCATGTTCGCTCAACTAGTCACCCTCTGCGGGTATTTTACAATGGTTCTGTCGTATCTCAACTGACCATTAGGTAATGCCTTCTTCATTTTATTAACAGAATAACAATGCACATCATTTTTCAGGAAAGGGGCTGCGGCCAACATAGGGCTGTCAAGTGGGCAAGTTGACCGGCGGTGGGAGGATTCGAACCCGCGACCTTCCCGTCCAAACGCCATGACCTTATCCTCTGGGCCCCCGCCAACCGCACGCACCACAGAATCTGGTTGAAATAATCACTCTTCTGTTACCGTATGGAACCGTACGGGAAAGGGTACCATTGTATTTAGTGCTGATATTCGATGAATTCTATTCGGAGCTATTCCGGAGATCCTAGCTGTTCGAAGTCGTTCATACCGGTCGGATACGTTGGTATTAAGATTCCACATGGAAGAAATAGCAATATAATCTTTTATTAGGAACGGTCTGTTTCATAAAATAAGCTCAAACTCCATTTTCTCCTCTCTCCTTCATTCGAGCTAGTTCTTAAAGCGGAAATCCCTATTTCTGTGGAAGTTGAAAATTTTTCTTTGTTCACTCCTAAAATTTCATCTAATTTGATAAACATCCGGACAAATGTAAATTTGAAAAATGGTTTCACGTCCCGATTCCGTGTGCGTTTTACCAGCTAGATTACGAAGAAAGCGGAACTGGTAAACGTATCAATCCTGCAGGCAGACACTCGAGGGTGGGCGGTTTAAACCTTGTGGAAGATTTCCGACGCCATTCCATTTTGCTGTGACGCAGTCGCGTGATAAAATTTCTCTATTTTATTATCACAGGCCTGAATTCTGTCTGTCTCACTTCTAGAATCAGTCACTCTTTTGATAATCGTTTTGGTCTTAGCCCTTCCCGATAAATGGTGCACACGAGAATTTGGACCCTGTAGATAGCTGAGCACCTACATAGCAAATGACCAGATCAATTTGGTTTGACCAGAAAGGAATAGATCCGTCATCTCAGAGTATTTTGAATGTGCCGTGCGTTGCTACTCCGTGACGACCAGTTTGGACCAAAACCGTACAGACTTGGGAAATTTCTACTTTCTGTTCTTCCAACCGCATATTAATTTGGTCTGTTAAGGACTTGAAATTAATTGAAATCAAAAATTTTTCATTCAATGTCCAAATCAGATTTCTGGTTGGCAATAGCAATGAAAGATTTCAAATTGCAGCTCGTTCTTGATGACGTCGAGATCGAGCGACTTAAACGAACCATTCTAAAAACGGCTTCGCGCGAGAGTATGAACACGGATTTTAAGGTAGACCGCGCATATTGCTCCAGTGTTGTATAAACGTGAGTGTTATTTGATCCACTTATGTTATCACGATTGGAAAAAAGAAGCATTCCAATCTGCTTGTAAATCATATTTTACTTTGGTTACTCTATCGTCGATAGCTAATTGAAACCAACCAGTTGGGAGAATTTTCCTTGCTGACCATTTCTTTCTTCCCAATGTCATTCCCTAAACTACGTCACTTATTCGATCTACTCCGGTGCGAACTAGTTCTCGCCCCTGATAAAAACAATATCCTGACTCCACTACCCTCAAAATATCAAAGTTTTAGAGTAGTCTAATGGTTGCCAAATTCGGGACGGATTCAAACAGAAACAGCCTATTCGCCATTTTCTACCTTCACATCTTAACTTGGTTTCCCTTAGAGTTGGAAGTCGTCAATCCATTACTCGTTCTGACTAATCTAACGTCCTTTGGTTTGCTGAACAAACAGGGATAATCAGAATCTTGAATTGTCCATTAAAGGACGCTGGGCTTCACATTTTTGTAACAGGTTTGCCAGCAGTGATGATTGTTCGGTAAGGGTGCACTTCAATACCTTATATCTAGACCAGTAAGGCAGTAAACCGTTCGACAGTACACAACTAACTGATTGGCAAGTTCCTTGCCTACTCACCCTTTACAGGTCGCCATTTCAAGTCATTCTGAATATTCAGCAAGACAGGCGAACGCATCTTGTCGAGGGATGCTGGCCACGAAGTAGCCGAAATTCGCTGTCGATTGGCCAATCAAAAATGTCCAATCGCAGCTAATCACCGAAATATCCTTGTCGAATCAATAAATATCGGAAAACAACCAAATGAGTGTCTGAACAATTCACGTTTCTCTTCACAGTTCAATCAGTGTCTAATTTAACTTAGTTGTCAATAAGGATGCCAAGGCTCAAAAAATCGATGAGCTCCTACAAATTTTCCAATCACGAGTGATTCCATACTTCTGTGTGCTTTGGACGACATCGCCCGAGAACATCTGAACTAACGATGAAATCGTGAATATTTTTCCACTCACAAGAAGAGTAAACTGTTCTTTGCGATTAGCTCTGTATAAATCATTCAGTTCCGACAATGGAAATTTATGCGAGGAAAAGTCAAACACAAATGTCCTTGCCAAAATAATTCACGGAAATAAACTGGTTGTGATTTGTGAAACTGATCTGCGCGAAGACACGTCACAGTGCAATTCTGCAAATCCATGAGTTTCTACATTCGCGAATTAATACTGTCGTTCGCCGATTCATTACGGTTTCTCATTCCCAATATATTCCGAACGGAAAATCAGAATTTCACTTACTGTTGTATAATATCTGGCTTCATGTGACAGGAAACTGAACACAATCATAACGGAATTGAAGTGAGGAAATGTGAATTATACTTGCTGGGAGGTGCCATGTTATATGGAATGCTTTGAGATATGGTATAGGATCAGAAATAATTCAAATGACCAAAAAATAGTAGCCTTATTTCCTAGCATTTCTTCGAAAAAGACGTCCAGTTCAATAGACTTATCCTACGAGTTGTTAAATCCCCATATTCGGCGATGCTTCATGCCTGTAAATTTTGGCGCCACCAGGACAGGCCAAATTCAGTTCATTTGTTCGGTCTGAGAAATCACTATGGACGACTATGACATATTGCGAATATGTGGCTCTCAGTTGGAGTATCAAACACGTGATCGCTTAGTGGAAGAAATCAATCTGCCGAATTTATAGCAGAATTTATTGTTTCAAGTAGATCAGAATTTCTCGCGTACCAACAACATTTCTGAACAGTATCAAAATGTAAAAATTGTCAAGCCTGTTGCTGAACTAGTTTTTCACAATTGGACCAAATACCACTATGGAACAGGTAGGAAGAGCAGGAAGCGTTTTTGCGTCTACTAAGGATTGTCCAAATAAGTTACAAATAAGAAAACAAGAAGGCGGAAGATCGAATTCTCAATTTTCTAGTCTCAGGGAGTCCAGTTCTTGTGGTGAGTTACACTCACTCTGTTCATGTCCACACACATGTCAGCCATAATCTTTCCCTGTAGTGAAGCATGTCACGTTACAGTTCCTTGCACAATAATAATGCAATCAATTCCGTGGATTTGAGAGACTGAATACTAATTGTATTCTACTTACGTATCAGTCTTATCGTAAAATTCCATACTTATGGCAAACATACACACACATACAGGCATCGTCCGTGGGTCATAAACATGTATTTTGTTAATACAGGTCTTGTAGAACTCATCGATTTGTTTTTACAATCATGCAAAATCAGCCAAAACCAATAATTGTCCGGGCTATTACTGTGCATAAATTTCTACTTCTTGGCTTTTGTATCGCTTCTTTTAAGCTGGACGATTCCATGACTGTAGACTGCGCGTTTTCGGTTTCATATTCTAGACCCCAATTTTTAGTTTTTCGTCAGTTCCAAATGGATACCACATTTTTGACTTTCTCAAATCATGCTTCTGATATGCCAGGACTTGTTTTGTAATTTTCAAAGCTGTCAGATGGTACGAGACTTCAGGTATCGGGTAACCGGATTTTTATGAAATTCACGCCGATTACTTTTGGTCTACGAGAATCGGTGGGTCGTTAGGTCAGAATGGGATTGTCAGTTTGGTGGAGTCGTTGAAATAGAGCACGTCGATTTAAATTCATCAGGGAATGGTGGAAGAACACCACAAATTTGTGGAGTTTGTAGAGTGACCTTGAACAAATAATTATTTTAGCTTACGTATATGATGGAGGAAACTGAAAATGCGCTTTGTTTTCGTTTCAGTATGTTCTCAAAGATTGAACTCTGACGTATACTTACAAATGCCCCGGGATTAGGAATCAGCAGTTTAACTGCTGCTGATATTCTCTTCTTATCTTATGTCGACACACTGTTTTACTCATTGGTCTGAGTGTCTCTCTTGACGTGTACGTTCTTGAACGGGATGAAAATCGTACCAGGATGGCTTTACCCTTCACAGTCTCACTCCAACCACACATGATATTCGTCTTTGTTGTTTGCTGTATATTATAATGCGGTTTATAGATTTGGCCAATGCACTTAAGTATGGTTTCAACGGACGATTAGTTACAAACTCTAAAACTCTTTATTCCCGATCGTAAACGTTTAAACCCGCTAATTCAGGTGCCTTAACTCATCAATTTCGATAATCCGCGCTCCATTCTTCGTGTCCTTCAATGCTATGCTGGTTTTATTTCCAGTACCTCTCGGAAAGCTGAATATTTTTTGATACCTTGTTAACTAATTCGTCCGTTTAGAATCAGCCTTGGGAGATAGCACTCCAGGTGCTTTTATTTTACCTTCAATCCCGTTTTGCTTTTTAAAACTGATAATGCGTCACCTATTGGTACAGAAGCCATTCTTGAACGCTATTTCTCGGTTGCATAAAAAAACTAGGAGAGGATACTCACGAACTCTTCGTGTAATTCTATCAATGTAATGGGTCGTCATATGGTCACACAAATATTTGCGTTAAAACTCTTTCACTATCCCGAAATCCCGTCAGATGAACTGCCATTGGGAATGGTTTGTAGGTGGACTATCGCGTCCAGTTGGTGCACCACATTGCTGAACATATTCGACACTTTGATCCCCCGTCCAGACTACCATTTTCATCTGTGCCGTTAACGGCTGGATGCTGTCTGTTGACGAGGCCAACTCCAGTAAAACTCAAAAACCTATTATTAGATGGAAAACAGCATTTCGTTCAGGTGCCTGCAGTGTGGGGCCGAGGGTAGGTTCTACATGAGAAATAATGATTTCCGCCTCTTCTTGTGTTTCGAGATGGGTTTTCGATTAATTCTTATGAGTTATTGTGTTTGAATATCTGTATGGTGATTTCTTCAAATTTCCGTTCCTCTACATTAACTGGTCTACATCCTGGTTGCCTTGGTATCGACGAACTGAAGTCTCATTCGGTTCACTTGTTGGTGGCCGTTGTTGAATGCAGACGTTGCACGCACTCTTAGGAACCGCGAGAACTGTCTACAAAAGATTTTTTCCAGACCATAAGAATGGTTTCCGTAGCAGGTATCGTATGAGGTATAATAACGTGCGCAGGCTAATTACTGTGGATCATTTTTGGTTATAATCCACGGATTCGTTGATACGTTGCCCTGGGATATTCTTGGTTTCACAACATGTGTGAATTGCCCCTGGTCTTCCAGGAAGCGTTATTCACACAATCTTTTCCATTAATCAGATCCATTGATCGAGCTTTACGATGTTCTTGGGAGCTTTTTCAGGTAGCATTGCAATGCTGCACAAACAACTACGGGTAATTGCGCTTCAGTGACTTTAAAACCCCGTAAACTTAAAATCGCTTCTGAGTTTGTTACTAGTGCCATTGTTAGTTACGTTAGAAGTAACAATTGAGGGCATACAACTGGACCCGTTATTTCCAGCAACGTGATTCAATTCTAATTGGATCACGTGTACACTCGGATGGGATGCAAACAATTCAGTTAACTAAGGGAACCGGGGTTCGCACTGATCTAAATGTCAAGCCCGGTAAAAATAACGACATGAAAACAAGATGTGAGTTGAAGTAACGAAAATGAGCAGATTGTGAATGGTCGATACAGATCTTTGTCGTTTCCGATACAATACACATGCACACTTTCCCTTAAGCTTGTTTTTGTTGTCCGAGAACGTTTCAGTTGATATCCGTCAATTCTCCGTGGGTCGTAATCCATGTTACAGCTGATGTCCCGGGAAAGATGTGTGCAGAATATAGCCCTCCATTTGTTAAGTCCAGGGTGGGCTATATTTCGGAGTCAAACGCAGCCCAGTGGCAGCCGACGCCACAAAAACCACCATTGTTTCATTCGAGAGATGATTTTGATTCCCCCCATACATCTTCAGCATGAAATCTGAAAATTCTGGCTTGTTCATTCTAAATTTCTTGGCTGATCCACAGAAATCTTATCGCCCTAACCGCGATTGTGCTGTAAATGCGGCGTGAGATTTGGTCGGAATGCACAGCACTGTAGACAATACCCACAAGTATGGCCGGAGAATGGCCCGGGTAGGCCAAATATTTTGCCCGTCTATATGCTACCCGTTTCGTTGATCATGAATTTGTGACCGTTTTCCACGATTGGTTGCTTGAATGGAGTTGATGTATTCCTTTGATGGATACCAGCGCTTCTTGCTCATTGGCCCATGACTGCCTCATCTTTAACAACTATGCCCTGTCCGAAACGACATCACAAGTGAACGCAGCGAATGGTTCCGAGATGGCTGCCAGAGTCAGAGCTAGCTTAAAGATAGAGACGCAAGACTTAGGTGTCGGTAATTTTTCCTTCGTTTGCAACAAGTTTTCGTGGGATGTGGTCTTAAGGATGGACTTCCTAACCAAGTGTGAAGGCATGATCACAATTTCTAATTGGCGCTTGAGTTTCTTGATGACCCAAGCACGAAGCAAAGTAAAGAAGACTACAACGGCTGCCCAAAAGAGCCCGAGGATTCATTGCCACAGCGGCTGCTCGACAGGTTCATGGGCAAAGATACCAGCTGAATTGAAACAGATTTACTTTTACACTTTCGATTCGCATTCAGGTGCACGGGAAATTATGCCCCTTAAGCCAGCATGAAATCGACAGTGGTGACAGCAAACTAATAAAAAACATGCTTGGTGACTGCCCATTCATTTCGCACCGAAGCTTGATTATATGATCCGAGACGTGCTAGAGAAGGCAATTCGTCGGTCATCGTCCTCCTGTTCATCCGCCATATTTTTAGTTACAAAGTGTGATTGCAGCCTGCGGCCTTGTGTAGACCATCGGAGATTGAATGAATTAACTCGCAAATACTCTATGCAACTCCCATGCAGTGAGGCCACGTTTGATGCCTTATCCGGTGCTAAGTGGTTTTCTTCTCTGGATCCAACAAGTGGATGTTTGCAGGTCGAGGTAAAGCCGATAGATGGGAAAAAGACGCCATTTATTACCCCCTCCGGATTACACGGATTCGAGATGCCTGTTGGATTTTGGAACGCGTCTCCAACCTTTCAGTCTCATGAACAAATCCCAGGAATATCTCTCCTAAGTTGAAATCATAGATCACAGGTGATCTGGAGACGAGCGCAACGAGATATTAGGGGTAGCATTTATGGGGTTCAACAACGTTTCGTGGAAACTAATAAATCAACCGTTTGGATAACGTTTTGCCGTCAGATTATCTTAAAGCCCTCCTTAACACTACAGGATACAGCCTCGCATGCTTTAACCTGGGTCACAAACCTTACCTGCTGATGGAACTGATGTCATCTTTCTTTTCTTCACCGGCGACAGACCTTACTATGTATACACAGACTATTCAGGGAAGAAATAGGAAGCCTTTCACCACATTAGAAAGGGGGCACCAAAAAGAAACCTGCGACCGTGGGACCGAACGACACTGATAAAGCTTTGGAGATCAAGTGCTGCTAAACGGATCACGGTAGCCACTTGGATCATCTTCTAGGTACATAGAAGGGGTGTTGTGAAACCTTATTTGTAGGGTCACCGACGATTTACATGGTAGGACAAGTAGGTAGTTGAGGTGGGGGTTTACTGGTAGTGTACTACAATCACTTGAAAGCCGATCACCAGTCACTAACTATGACGAAGTGGATTTCGTTCCGGCCGGGGGACATCCGGTCGGGAAAAAAATCATATGAGGTGTAACCGGAAGATGACAAGGAGACTAGAACTTTGCCAAATGTCACTGGGGACGGTGTCATCTGAGACAGAGGGGAGTGTAACAAGACTGAAACTGTATCGGAGAGGTTGTTTGGTTTGAATCTACCGGTCTCTCTATTGTTCCATAATGGCTCCAACCCGTCAAATACTAGAGAAGTTTGACCGGAGAACCCAATCCCTACCTGTCCTCATCCCCAATAACGTTTTGAGCTGACTGTCACTGATCTTTGTCGTTTGCGATACAATACACACGGACACTTTCTCTTAAGCGTGTTTTTGTTGTCCGGGAAGGTTTCGGTTGGTATCCGTCAATCCTTCTTGGGTCATAATCCATGACAAACGTCACAATACCACCTACACAGATTTGCAAGTTTGCTGAGATTGAGTTCAAAAGCACGTTGCTTTCAGCAACGTCTAGCCAACCTCAGGTCCTATAAAAACCTCTCCATAGCAAGCGCATGTTTTTGGCCTGAGAAAACTTATTCACACTGGACACTTGGACGAAACCGGTCGAATGATCAAAATACTGCCTGCTCCCATAAATATATTCTGCAGAACACAAATATGTTATCAATGACATTTCGACGCCAATTACCGAGCTTTCTGATTGGAAAATGCATTTAGTAGTTAGCAGTACACTGTCATTGAGAAGCAGGCGCACGACATCAGAACCAAACTAGCTCATCCCTCCAGTTTATTAGTGCACCCGTCGTATTTAAACAGCTAAACAGTTAGGATATTAGGCATGTTTAATAAATTTGATCTCATAGATCTGACATCGAAATGATTGTGATGACACTCAGCTAGGCAGAGAATTTATATTTGTGTAACGTTTCGACTCGTTTTTTAACACCACGGTGTGTGCATTGCTCATGCACTATGAAACAACAATTTGGCCAGGCCTAAACTACAGAATCACTCCAAGTACACGAACATGTTTCGGTAATGACAGGTAATGCGGCGGAACTTTCTGATTTCTGTCTACAAAGTGGATTTCTTCATTTTAGTAAGCTGGTGAGTTGTTCGAGTAAATTTAGTTAAGCTAGCGAACTACGCATTCTCAGACTGCAAGGGTTCAAAAGGTGTCTACCGAAATTTTTGAAACCAGTGGACGACCACCCGTGATTCTATAGATTTTCCCGTGGCCGTTATTTCCAGTAGTTAAAATGGACGGCTCTTCTAATAGGCCAACATGTGACCTCCAAATATCACCATCCTGGAAACTCACAGTGTCATTCTTATGCGAAAATGAATCCTAAATCATTAGCTGAACAAACCATCAACTATATTTGCTCCTACTTTTACTTAAGCCACACTTTTATGCTGAGTCAATAGACCATTGAACTTGACGGTAGAGTGAATCATTAGTTGGGCTTGCACAAAACACCAGATAAATTGAGTAAAGCAGCATTTTATGGTTGCTCACGAAGATCCAGCACATCAAATCAATACATGTGCAACACTTCTGTAAAATGGCTGAACTTTTCGCGATTGATCTTTTGTGATAATTTTGCCTAGTGATGGTGATGCCAACAACCAGATATTCCGCATAATCGTGATCTGGTCAAAAAATGGATAATAGAGAAAGAGACTACAGACAAGTGGTCTGTAATTTGATCCCATTTAGTTTTTTATTTCACGAAAAAAGAATAGTTGTTTTCAATACCGAAAAATTATCCGGCAGTCAGATCCGAATGTTGGTGGCTCGAATAAAAACAGAATAACTATTTTTCCTAATAATTTTATGCTTTCATGTACAGTAATGAAATCCTCACAAGAAGAAAACACTTTTTAAATTGGACTTTGCTTTTGCTGGAAATATGTCTTCACCGCAAGTGATGGGAACAACAATTGAATTATCAGGTACACTGCATGTTCACGGTGTGTACACCATTGGTTGTCTGAATTTTAATTTTTACTACCGATGTTGGTACAAGTAGCTGAAATATGTCTTCAAATGATGCTAGCACCAAAATCCCGACTATTCCATCAAAAAATCGGTGACCGATCGGGGTCCTCTGGGTCCATGTTCTAGTCTGCACCTTCCACAGCACTCATATCGTTACTAACTTTGACTCGCCCGATAAGTACTTCTGAGCAGACGACACTGAGCTCAGTCAGTCACAGTAAAACATACATTTTAAACTGTGCATACAAATTATATTTCGGGATGTTTGGTGTTTCACTTTCCACTTCTGTTTCATCTAACACAGTATTAAGAGTTGGGCACACATGCTATTATGCATTTTAGCTAGTTTGATATCTTGGCCACAAAAGTGTAATGATTTTCGGGAAAATTACTTAGTTTCATGTGAGTAATTATGACTCGAACTTGGTGAAGTTATGGACTCGTTCAAAACCGTATCCATCCAGCTAGAGAATCAATCACAAGTGAATAAACCAAAAGTAGGAATCCAGAGGTTTACATTTTCAATTCGGCCGAAAATTCAATAAGTAGGCAGTGGTATATAAATAAATGAATAAAATTACATATCTATACACATTCCCAGAAGTGGACTTTCCGTCCCAGAATCATTTGAAAGATCCCTTTCAATAAATTAATATTTTTAGCATCCACTGAGTAATAGTCATTGTGTTCTTGATCAGCTTAATAGCTCTATTTTGAATACAGTGCTTGCTGCCGCTTCACGACTAGACGGAATACGCCTATTTGGCCTGGGCTAATTCGAACAATCTTCAGTATTCGAAGTGATACTACTTCTTTCTTAATCCCCGTTTGACAGGTCAAAGTTCTTCTCTTCAACGTTCCTGATGTTCTATCTTGGTAAATTGACTTCGGATCGATTTGTGCTGAACAGCGCAGTTTTTAGCCGATGTGAACTTAACCACCACACGGTTAGACCATCTGATTAATGTCTGAGCCAAGCATCGCGTTTGGTCAGTTGCATTCGTTTTCGACTAATTGCTATACTACAGATATGAACACTGAAACTAATTGGTTCACTCGAGTCACTTAAGGCTTGCTCACCAAAATCAGCTCGGTTATTCTGATTATCCTGAGTGGAAATTGGTGGTGCAGTGACAAAACACACAAGCTTTCGTGCAAAAGACGCGCTTTCAGACGAAGGGCACAAAAGCGGATCTACACCTCAGGTGATCTATAAAAAGTGAGCAATTAAATTGTTATGCTTTCCGCGCTTAAGGCTCCCGGGTTGATTTTAAGGAAATAAATGAATGGTGTAACCGGAAGGGCAGTAAGTCAAAATAAACAAAACAACCTTTTAGTATGTTCTTTATTCACCTTAAGACAAATGCGCGATACTTCTTGGCCGTAAAGATGCTCTCAAATGGGGAAATAGCAGACATTGTGACGACTTACACTGAGGTCCAAACGTAGTGACCTTATCCGCTTGATGACCACTAGCCAAGTGGTGAATGTTCTAAAATTATCGTTCAGCCTCAGTAAGTAGACTGATGTCGGCCGCTATCCGGACGCGTTTTGCCTGTATTCCAGTTCTCTGATTTAGTAAGACTCGAATGCCTTTCGTTCCTAACTTTGCCAGGATAAAGAACCGAGATTAAGATTCTGATATCAGCAGATGCGTTACGAAACCTAAATCGAGATACAGGTTATTATGCGAACTGCGCAAGCTGAAATACAGTCAAATGGATTCGAGAAATAAATCCCACAGTCTGGTAAACCTGTGCTTCAGTTTCAAAGTGGTCCCTGGAGAAGACTGTCACATGTTCAGGATCGTCATTCATTGGAAAGGAAACGATGCTGAAATAAATGTTTCTTCCAAACCTGGACTCTAATCTATCGTTCATGAGAAGTTGGCACTGACATAATGCTCCAACTAGTTTGCACTGATATCTTTCTATATTGACCTAAAAAGATAGCAGATCCTTCCCAAATTGCTGCGGTCGAGTATACCCTGTACTTTACGGGTTCCAATCAAGTATTTGACCCCATTCGTTTTGATTTGTAGGACAAAGTGTACCGGTTGATGACTTCCATTTTGCGGAATATTTCATGCGGCAATAATCGAGATGTGATATTTTGTAAAAATCCCTTTGATATATAGCACTTTTGCATGTGAATTCCGGAAAAGTTTCAGCTGGCGCCCATGTTTCCCCGTGTAGTTTACAATAATTGCTGATTTGATAATAATAATGAGTATATTTCTCGACAGTCGAGATTTTGGGCTTTAAATCAGAGCTAGATAATCCGTCGCTGAAGCTTTCTGGGGCTGACTATGAGTCGCGCGCTGCGAGTCAATCCATGTTTAAACGCATCAAAGGTGCGCATCGCCGGCGCATAATTTGCCTGGCGAGAAATGGTGGGTGTTTCCAAGTTTCCGGGTTCATCAAAAATCAGGAGGGTAAAATGGTAAAGATGAAGATCAATATGGATGTAGTGGCGGGATGGAGAGGAGTCGAAATCACACTGGATATCATATGAGGTGGATGGAGAATGGTAATCAGCAACATTCAATAGTCAAAAATAATGCTTAAAATGGAACAGCAGGAAACCTTCAAGGTTGCATCAGACAATTTTCGGGACGAAAATATATGAAAAATTGTGGACGGAGAGACAATGGAACTTACAAAATTGGTCACTGGACTTATGCGGCCGGGAGTGGATTGTGATGTGTGGCGGGAAGTAAACCAGTAAGTGTAAGATTTACAATCAATCCTTAAATACACTTGCCATGAATGACCTGTGTTGTCCTTGTTGACATCAGGTAGTAGTGAAGCATTTCAGCTCCAAAAAAGGCTTATATCACGTGATTTATTTTACGGTGGGATCGTTTTCACCAGTTTGCGCTATCTGATCAGAGTTTTGTCACCAAAGCTAATCGACATTGACTTCATCGCTTTTGTTGTAATGTTATGGTACCTGGCACTCACAAGGCAGCTCGACAGTCCTGTAAACACTCTCTGACGTTCTTTTGACAACATAGTTCAAAACAAGCAAAGGACAGTCGGCTAAAACCGATCGGATGCACCCATTTTCTCCCTTACTTTTCCAACGCCGTCAGAAGCTCAGCTCCTATTTACTTACAAAAACCAAACATACACAAAACGAAATACACATCTGCACAATCAGTAACGCACCAGCTACCAAAACTAAACTGAAAATATCCCAGCCCAGCTCGTGAACCGATTTCTCTCTCTAACGTATATATATGTGTTCCCTTATATATATATATATATATATATATATATATATATATACTTCCTAGCCCGTTTTGCCCCACTCAATAGGAACCCAACCAGCACGCCGTACATCTTAATTGATTCATTTTTATAATTCTCACAGGCCATTTGGTTTAGCCCAACCGTTACAGAACACATGCACCCGGTACGTAATTCCACGCCAATCAAGGGGTACTTAGAATAAAGTGGGAAGGAGAACCAACAAGAGAGTTTAACCATCATCAACTCAATACCCTATCTTAAAGACATTAGAAGAGTCAGTGTTCCGAAAGCCACTAAGCGCCATAGGTTTATCAGAAGCATCAAGCCAAAGATCATCCGAAAATGGAAATAAATTGTCTAACCACACGGGTCAGTCAGCAACCATGGGGTCAAGGTCACTATGCTGGACCTTCTGATCTACTTCAGGGATTTCATGGTAGTTGCAGGCCCGAGCAATCTGAGACTAAAGGCCACTTTCTTAGCTGCATAATCAACGCATTTGTGTTTAAACTTCCCCAACCGTAAGTACCTACTGCCGATCAAGTCTACGATTCTTCGAGCAGCGAGCAAGTTGTACTGCCCGTGCCAATGCACCCAACTTTGGAAGTGATCTTAATAGCAACCTTTTCCGCTCCTGTTTCAGCTTCCAGGTAAACATTTTACCAGGGACTTCAATAACAAGCAGCCAATAATGGCCGATTCCAAACAGACCATGTCGATCAGATTCCAGGCTGATGAGATGCTACTGCGAAGCAAATTAGCAGTGTCTTTCGATGAAGCATTTTTCACAGGGGCAGTACAATCCTGGCTTTTCCTCCAGCCGCCTGCCCATCTCCTGCGCAGTTCAACTGTGCACTCCGCTATCAGCAAAGACCGAACGGATAACTGCTGGCTTTGACAATTCGGGTTCATCTTCTCCACTGCAACCCTTAAGAGAGGCTTACTCAACTCAAAATCTCCATGGGGTCAACGGAAGGCTGTCGTCAAGGTTGCTCGACAGACAATACGCTGAGTGTCCAGGGTCGAGAACAGTCCAGCCAGAAGCTCATTGGGCTGCCCTCACTAGCCTTCGACTAGACGCTGTACATACCTCGAATTATTGTTTGCTCATCTCACGTCTAATTCACTTGCCACTCCATTGCACTCCCGATACCAACTGCCGTGGACCAAATCGGTGAATGACAATGGAACCCATAGAGCGTGGAAGTGTCAGCCAAGATTATTCCGTGGTGACAGGAGATGCCAACCAATGGGTGAAAATATGTACTCCGAAGTCCAAGCTTCCAAATGTCACAGGGGCCACCATGCAGGGCGAAGCAGTAATCTGGCGTGGACAAACGGCCTCTATCACATCAATCTCATGTCTCAGCCCAGGACGTTTATGCCGCTTTCTCTTTCCATCGCCTCCTCTAACTAGCCAATCCAATTCCTTCATTCTTATTTTTCACCCTATACAGTCATCCTCTTTTTGGACCCAAATTTCTTTATGCCCTTCTCAAGGACCCTTAAAGACATGCAGCACTACAGTACAGTGCACCGCAGAGGAACCTCTTGCTAGTCCGTTAATAGCAAAGTTTTATCCTCTACCCAGGCACACTCCAAACGATATGTCAGTTCACTGGACTCCCATGCAAACGTCTGCCCTGCTTCGCATCTTCCTCCCAGCATACGTAATACACTGCTACCTGAAAAGACAGCGCTGTCTTAGTGACGAACCGACCTTCTAACGATCCTCAAAGGGATGCAAGGACCTAGCAACCCTCCAACCGTTTGCTCATAAATATTCATTCTACCGTGAATAAAATACGTTGCATGAGCTTATATGGCCTAATGGAAAATCGCGACTTCGTTTCATTACGTGAAACCTGTATGAAGGACTCTTCTGGCGTTGACGAAATACTTAAAACCTATTGAAAACCACACACTTCTACCAACACACCCTCAACTCCATCGATAACACTGTGAGGCTTGAAGGAGGTACAACAGCAGACGACATTCCGTTGTGTCTATCGTTCTTTCCGTCTGAGTTCCCATAGATTCTTCCCGCAATTGAAGCAGTTGACTTTCCTAGTGATAGCCTTGAATTTCTAAAGCTGGAACTTAGTGACTTCAATGTTGCCGGAATGTTTGTCCTCGTACTTGGCCTCGCGTCACCTCTAGCCTTTCATGAATGCGTTATATCCGGAGGGACGGACTCAACAATTAACGCTTCACACCAGGCGCAGTAACGATCTAGACTGAATGTTTCATTGGGATCGACCAAAATAGCAATCACCGTTGAGACCAATCTTCCGAAATGTAGCCACTTCTTCATTCGCTGCTATTTCTCGTCCCAAATACCCCGAAAGCAAATGTCCCGGCTGGGCCTTTTCAGAAATTCCGATGGAACACGCTGTCTGCTTTGGTTCACACTCAAAACAAAGACAGCTTCTTTCTTAAAAATATTAGAAATTGTTTTCACACAACTATTGGATGCAAGTGTGGTTTGTTTTATGTCACGTTAATTTCGAAGAATTCATCCGGATGCAATAATGAAGGAGTATGAAGAAAATGCATCTCCACTGACTGAAGGAAACATTGCCCCTATTCCTATCGGTCAACAGGAAGTCCTCTACCCACCTGCCCACATAGAAAATTGCGCAATTAAACTTGCCTTTTCCCACCTGCACGGGCATACACATGAATGCGTACATACATATGCATATGTGAATTCGAAACCATAGCTCATTACCCAGGCTTTCGTTACTAGGACGAGCCAGTCCCAGACTTCCTGCGGGCGGATCCCTATATATTGCAGTGACATGCTGCTCCTCCTGCCCTGCAGGTTTCTTATACTGCAGGGCTTTTGAATAAATCGCATTTTTCTTGCCTTGTCAATATTCAATGGATGCTAAACAAATCAGTTCCGGCTTGGATGAGTCAAATATCTCCATGTATCGTGATAAGACGGATACTGAATTCAGGTGACAAGGAAAGCTAAAACCTATGGTGCTCCAGGGATCGCGCGAGTGCGAAACACTCCGAGCCCGCGCAGTGATAATTTAGACAGAGATGGCCTACCTAAGATACCTGCTTGACGTCTCCGTTCCGGTAACCGCAGCGCCCGTCCAATCCATTAAGGTGTCAGAAAATTGCGCCGCCCAGAAATGCCTAAAATATAAGTTTCCGTAAAGAATTTTTGGCTAAGGTTTTAAAGAAGGCTGTCCAGGTATCCAGAAAGGCCTATGGGTCGAAGCCCCAAATCCAACTGGAGCTTTCTTGCTCCACTCTAAGGCCAAAAATAGAGGCCGTTAGTTAGGGCTGAGCCTACTTCCAAAAAGGCCTGGTTTCGTACCCGAAGACAACTAGAGGTACAGTTGCGCAAATTAAATAGGTATCTCAAAACAAGCCCCTGTGTGTGCTTCGACTCATAAAAGGAACTCAGATAAGCGAGCACAATCCTGAGACACGAAACCGGAAGCGGCGCCTTGAATTAATCTTTAGAAAATGGACTTGGATGCCAAGCCCATTACAAACCTAACAGAATATACTATCATTCAGGATTCATCGGTTTCATCTATTCCAAAGTCACCTTACTCCAGTCAGCTCATCGTTAACTTTTAGCTCCAATGACGTGTATCAGTTCTCACTGTCATGAACACATTCAGCATAAACAGTTGCCTCTCTAGCAAAGGGCGCAAATCACAGCCGCATGTTCCGGGAAAACCGGTGTTTCATAAAGCAAATTTTCAGAAGGACGGATTTCTGGGCAGCCGTTCACCGAAAAATCAAACATTTTTTGCGCCTCTTCGTAACCCCCATCCTATTTAAGCATAAAATGTCCTCGGATGGGAACACCTCTCCGATAATCGCTTGGAATCCTGTACTCCCCGTAGCTTCCCAAGCCACGCCAACCGCAGCCCTCTTTCGTTCAGCGGCCACGCATATCCGGCTACCGGGAGCACAACAGAAGAAAATACGGCTGGTTTCCAGGCCGAGGGAAGAATACCTCGGCGCCAAGCGAATCTCCCCGGCTCACCACAGCACCGACTTGGCCAGAGCTTGGAAAGAGCTCTTCTGAAATCTCTTCTGGGTCTGCCCTGGTTTCTACCTAAACCAACTGCTTAAGTATCTTATACGAAATACCAAAACTCAGAGTTGTCCTATGAGAGAAGACCCATCTGACAGCTGCTAATAAAAAGCGGCTCAGGCAGGAAATACTAATGGAGAAATGGCTATGAACGGTTACACCATCGTCCTAGAGGATTCGGTTAGAGGAAAAGCAGGTGGAGTAGCGCTATGTCTCAGCCTCGCTGTTCCATCTTATCTGGCCATTCAGCCAACAGAAACCCCTCTTGTTGACTGGCAGTGGGTAAATACAAGTGCCTCACTGTTGAAAATTCGTCTGATGCGCATTGTCTATTGGAGGCCAAAGTCTACCTTGGGGAATGCTCGGTGACTGCAAAACAGCTGTGGGGTATGCCTCTCAGCTGTCACCTCTCTCAGCTCATTCTTCCGGGGGAATTCCATACTCCTTTTTCCAGCGAGATGAAGATTAGCTCCAAGAAACTACGGGGTTAAGCTCTTGTTCGGTTTGTTGTAGACATGTTGTGGTCCCAGGTACCGGACTGGTCACGATTTGTCTCTTCTAGACCTGATGCTTTCCTGTGTAGATCGTCAGATAGATGCGGCCATTGCGCTAAACCCCAATGGCGAAGGTGAACATGCTGTCTTCTTTTTCGACTGTATGCTTCATTGATCTGTATGTCTTTCACTAAGCAGAAGCCTTCGGTCTTTCTGCAGAACTATCCTTTAGAAATCGGTTAACTTTGTGGCCTGCAAACTGTAAACAATAGTTAGGAACACGAACTTCATTGCTCAGAACCTTCGCTTCGAGGGCTGCATCAGGCCGGTCCCCTCGTTCCAAGTAAAACAATGTCTTAAAAGAACAAACCACACTCCCCTCGCTCCATCAGGTGCCTCCTGGATGAGCGCTCCAACTGTTTTCCTAGACCTAGATTAACTAGACTGTTGTCAGACGAACTCGAGTTCAAAAGTATTCGCAACCTCTGCAGGACAAACAGCCTTACGCCGACAGATCCTCTTTCGATGGCGTTCAGAGTTGTCTGCCCTTTAAAATTCATCCGACAGACGAAAAAACCTGGTGGGGCACACCTCGCCCTCTACCTCAGCGATGTGATCCTAATACTCCCTCCTTCCCACGTTGCGATTATCTTTAAGCCTTATTTTGAGTCATTATCTGCTGTTGTCTTCGTTTCTTTTCACCATCAAACACCAACAGACCACCTCCATAGCATAAGTGGGAAATCTTGACCTCAACCCCTTCAGTTTAATAGGCGCAGATAGCATTCATCCTTGCATTCCTAATAAAGCGCGCGACACGTTTTCAGAAACTTGCACCATTCTCCTTCGGAAAGGCTTATGATAGGCTACGTTCCTCACATCGTGGAATGGAGCAGGTGTTACCTAAATTTTTAAAATAGAGGATCAACGCCGTCTGGTCACTTACAGGCCAGTTAGGTTAGCCAGTATTCCCAGCAAATTTCTTGAAGCCTAGCATCCAGTTATACCTGGGCAACAAAAATCTCCTTTCTGCCCACCAACACAGGCTTTTACCTTCCAGGTCACGCATCGTAAACATGCTGTGTCTTGCAGCCAGACCGATGCAAGCATTCGATGGTGGGACTGACTGAAAAGCCATCATCGTTAACATTCCAAAAGCGTTTTACAGATTAACACATATTTCTTTACCGCATAAATTAGAAACGCACGGTATTTTTGGTCAGTTTTTAACTGCTACCGGCACCTTTCTTGCAGATGGTTCCTCCACTGTCAAAGTAGGTCCCTTACTCTCCGATCCCTCCCTAATTCTTTTCGGAATACCTCAGACATCAGTGCCTGGCCCCCTTCTGTTCCTTATTTACATTATCGACCTTCCTCGAAGTACCCAAGGAATATTGTTATGTACTCTTATGATGTTTCCTTTTGATGTACCGAAACTGTAGTAGTGTAGTCAGCAGCTGACCACTCGAAGCACTGGTCAATCGGCTGCAGTCTGTTGATCAAAGACGACCAGTATATATGTCGCTTGGCAATATACCGACTCAGCAATTTTGGATTATGGGTGACACAGATGCAGAATGTTGAGCAGCATAAAAGTTTGTTTCTCCGCCAATAAACGATAATCGTTTTTCCTTTAATAATAGGCAGATAGCAAGCCGGCTCTCTATACCCCGTCCAAGGTAAGGCGTAACTTTTCATCCATCCATACGGAAGACTTCCAGGCTCTTCGCGACACTTATGTTCTCACTATAATTGTGTACGCTGGCCACACTACACATTCGTGTCTGACCAGAGGTCGTATCACGCTTCAACGAGTGCAGAAAATGGCCACGGAACGCGTTCGCGGTATTTTCCATACTCGCACTCTCAACCTTTGACCGATCTTGGTATTTGCCCCGTGGAAACCAGCAAAATAAAGGGTGATTTTTTTGCACTCACAAAGTGGCAAAACCATTTCCGCCGTTCTACAAAGCAAAATCGAAAGAACATATTGAAATAAGGCAAAATACAACAGAAACTCCATTTGTATTCTTCCAGGTTACACGTTTTTCCTTTTTTCTCCCATGTACCTATCTACTGACTTGGTAAGTTTATGTCTCTTTGTATTTAAAGAAATGCAGCTTCAGTATCGTTCTATCCGCACGACGGTAAGGTGATTACTATACCTTCTCCCTGCAGCTGAAGCCAGACCACTAGAATTGAAGATGCGAGAGTCCCAAGAGGAGACAATACGGGGCTCATGGTTTAATACTCTCCGTCCTTGACCCTTGCAGTACATTAAGACATCCCCTTTGAGCATATATTGGAGTGGTTATTGCGGAAAAGGGCCAAACATTCCCTCTTACTCATCTCCTGCGTCTGCCGTGCCGCCGCCACCCATGAGCCTCCAAGTGTCCATGGTTGATTAGCAACTCCTCATTTATAATGTCCCATGTAAACCTTGCCCAAAAACAGTGTTACTCCCCTCCATGTCACATAATCTTCTCCCAGGCCAATTCTATCACATTAACAGACATTCGCTCCAAACTAACTATTTTGTCTTGGGAAATACTGTCCACTCAGAAGCAGATTTATCTTATGTACCTCTTCATCGGCACTTTATATCACAACCGCTTGAAATACAAATAGTATAACTTTCAGCGGTGTGCGCTTTCCTCCTCTGCCCGTGACGGCGAGACAGGAAAATTTGTAATCCAGGTAACGAAATCCAGGTCGCCATCGAATACAACGGCGTAGGTGAGAAGCAATGCACTTTCTGCTGACCACGACAGAGGACTTGCTGCAGAAACGTCGGAGAGGGAGGCCTCGGCCATTGTTTAATTCTCTGTGGTTGGCTACCAAACCCACTTCAAACCCCGTTGAGACAGACGCAGAGGTTATTTTTGTCCATTTCATACACCCTACAAGTGGCTTCATGACGTTTCACTTCCCCTTCTTCTGCTAACCACTGTGGGGCAGCACACGGTTGTGGCCTGCATCCACCGCTCTCCCGGAAGAGCGGCGCAAAACTTCGACCCTATTATGGACTCTTTAACTTCACACTGGATTACCCACTGTGCGCGAAGATCATTGTTTGCGACGTTAATACCCCTGCAGTATTCTGGCACTCCATTACGGCTCCTCCGGTATTTCACAGTTTTGTTTCGCTCATAGAGTTTGGCAAGTGGTCCCAGCAGATCTGCCGGCCATATATTTATTGTTTGCACTGCACCTCACTGAGTTCAGCACGGATGTACGAAATGCGACCGTAAAATATCAAACTACAACGTTGCAGTGCTCTCAAGCACCCGCATCCCTTCGGTCTATTTGGGTCTTAGTCTCATCCGCCGTCCGCCCGCTTAATTGAGGTGACTCCATCGCCATAGGCCCCCAAATAGCTGTGGATTTAGTCTACAAAACCTTCCTCAAAAGCGTTCGCCGTTTTCCATTACCATATAGCTTAACATAGGCATAGAGGGCGTCTCACCATGGAGCTTGAAATCTTATCGCATAGGAACAGGTTTCAGTTCAGCAGGGGACTTCTCACTCCTGACAAGTGTACATAGCCTAAGTAAGACATACATATTTGCCACAGCAAACCACAACAAAACAAAGAGCTACGTGCACTCCGTGACCCAAACATGCACGGTAACATTTAAAACAGCCCTCTGAAGGATCTCTCTATTATTCTTACAAATCACTGACGTTGATCAGCGCCCAGTCGCACAAGACCGACAACCCGAAGTATTCAAAGTCACTTATCCTTCTTTTTCCCACCACTGACTCTCATCCATCCTCACCTTTAAGCCTTCATTACCACTAACCGCCCTCCGATTTCTCGACCACCTGCCTGCATGAAATGACTGCATGGCAAAAATTTTCACTCCCGTTGTCCTCGACGATGGCTCAGATATTTCGCTTTAATATTAAGTCCATTTATGTTGTCAATGGAATGCAGCACATTGCCATCTCACTGAAAAGCCCCCATGGTTGTCCTATTATGCAAAATAAAGTTTTCCCGAAATCTATAAGCCTATCAACCACACTTCCGCAATACGCAAAATCATGGCAGACATTCAGGCTGCAGCCGCATTACTATATTCGTAGTATCAATTTGCTTCACCAGACTCAACATAATTTCATCAAACTGCGGTCCTGCTCCTCTTGTCTGTCTGACTTCCCTAATGCATTTACTTTGTCCTACGTCAGATATCTCGTCCATCATAAACTATCTGGACATGTCTGAGGCATTTGATCGGGCGTCCATAACCACAGTATTTTCTGAAATCCCTCGACTTGGGATTATCGACTCACTGCTCCCTCGATTGTTCTCTTTCCCTAAGGGCCGCTCTTGAGTGGATAAGTTCATTCCCAAAATCTATCGCCAGTGGTGTTATCCAAGGTAGCCTCCCCTAACCCTGCTCGTATTCATGGATATAAATAGCAACTTTATTTCCCTCACTTGGCATCCCACTCATTGTCGATGACGTCATCAAGTTACTCTATAATATTTATCCAACTGGCCTACCCAGTTTCATCCAGCGTATCCATTGGGACCTGAAATCCTTCGGCAAAAGATATTGTTTGAAGAAAGATGTAGTTTCCAATTGCAAAATGCACCATTTTCAGGTGGTATCCACCACCAATCACGTTCACCTTAGACAGTGTCACAATCGATAATAACTCCTCAGTCAGAGATCCGGAATTTCAATGTTCATTTGTTTAATTTCTCCAAACCAGCCTCTCTCCAAGTAGCCGGAGGTAAGAGAAATGTGGACCTCTACCTAGCTGCCTCATTAAATAGCAGTTGGCTTATCGCATATAAGACACGCTAGAATCCTATTGAAATATGGTGCTCTATTAGCCGCCAATATGCCCGCATCTGTGGTTTCAGCCATTTGAAATACAAATCGCTCATTTACCAAGAGGTTCATAGGCTATGTCCCTGAAGTTTGATTTGCCCTTTCTATTCAAGGCAATCAAGCTAATGGCATTTTCCTCTTCTAGTAATGAGTTTACGGAATTTCTTTCAAATCCCTTTTTAACCGTCTTTCCTCCTCAATATCATGGACTTCAGAACCAGATCCTTCTGTGACTTGGAGCTAACTGTAGAACGAATTAACGCATTATATTCGCGTTGCTAACTCCCCGATTATTTTGTAACCGGAAATAATCAATGTTCTTACGGTCCCAATGTCATTTAGATAGGCCTCACCTCAGTGGGAGAGGACTCCACTTGTAGCAACTGGTCCAAAGGCATCCAACATAATTCTCTGTTATCTAGTTATCTTGCAAAACATTGCCCCAGTTTTGATGAAATGGTCACAGATACCAATCTTCCTTTTTGATTTTTCCGCCAAACGGTGACCTGATAATCTTGGACTAGTCGAAGTGTTCTCGATCCACCGCTATCATGTATCTCTAGTTCTCCCCATTACAGCTTGGCGAGACCTTCCGTCCACAGGAAATCTAGGCCCAATCCTTTAATTTGCAAAGTGCTACACTTCTAAGATTTGTGATTTAGAGGCTGGTACGTAGCGTTCTTCGCAGTCTAAGCTGCGTCGCTATACATCCAGTCCCATTTAGCCTACCCGGCTCACCAAATTGTTTCACATGAAGTAACCAGATCTGTTCGTGGACATCGTACGAATGCGATTGTTGCACATGACAGAGGCCAGCAGCTAGATCAGGCGTCCCCTCTCTACGTTCATTTTTCCCGTTTCCTTAATCTTCAGCTCCTCAGCGACATTCACTGTGGTAACGGCATGTCACCCCAGTGTTATCCAAACTCGGGAAAAAATTACTAACACCAGCAGTTGCAAAACGTGCTTCAGGGAGTGAGATTATAGCCAGGCGGTAGAGGCGTGGAAAGTTCCAAATTGGTTTCACCCATTCGTATGATAGAACAACATGAACCGCCGTTATCCTAGCACATTTTTGACCTACAAAGCGTGGACTTTGGGCTGTAGCCAGGGCGGGTTTAATTTATGAATGGGGTTGCATTTCACCTATCCATATGCGGCCCTGAAAAGTTTAAAACCAACAGCTGCATCTCGTACTTTGGTCGCCTGCCACGGTGTCTGCCGTACCCTGTTGCACATGATAGTCTTATCTCAATTTTGACTGCTTTAAGACAACCCTATAGGCCTATGGCTGCTTACTTCCTGCCAACAGTGCACCGCAAATGTCTTCCGATTACTGACCATGTTGTGCTCACCATTTTACACCACAAAATATCGCACCAGAGATCACAAACGATTATGCGCCAATCAGCTGACACGCAGTCTTAGCTTTTTTCTTTTTCATCTGTTTTCTCTCACTTTTGTCATTCTTTTGTCATGCTATTTGGAACCTCGAAAACAATGTAGCAGTGGTAAGCAGCGCCTGAACAATCAATTAACTACTCGCATGTCAGTCGACTTAAAGAAAAACGGAGCCGCTACTTGGTTCTGCGAGAGCTAAACCTCACACCAGCTTTAGTACATATATCTCTGTCACGATGGCCTTCATATTTCGGCCTCCTCACCACATAATTCTAGGTCTAGCTTCTTACAGTGTTATCCGTACTAACCGTTTTTCAAGCCTTCGGCCTCGGCCCAAATTTAGCACCGTATTCAACCCATGCCACTTAACGTATCTCCGCCACTTACAATATTCTGCATTTCTACTTCTGCGTTTTTGCCCCAAGCAGTATTTTAAAAGCATGCAAATTTTGTTTTTCCTTTATCCTTTTGTTTGCTCATGTGGACTGATAATATCATTCAGATCATTCCGAATGTCTAACTCAAGGCTGAAGTAGGCCCCGACCGAATATATTGTGTCCATTCAGAACCCTCGGGGTCATATTCAGTTTCCAATGGGGTGATGACGTCCAGCGAATTAATGCTCTCTGATGACGCACGGACGACAATACACATGCTTTACGTGTGCATTTGTAGCGAAACCAAAAGAATCGTGTATCACTGATTTCGTTTTATGAGAACGTACACAATACTCCACAATGTGCTTAACACACGATCCACATAATCACCACTCGAGCCGGTCTAAATTTCCGAGAATCAGTTAAGCTCACAAAGGAAATCTGTAATAGGTTGGTCAATCACTGGGTGATTGTGTCTGACCATGCCCGTTTCTACCTGTTTGGTGCTTTCATAAGCAATTTGCCTTCATTTGCATTCGAACAAAATGATTTGTGCACAGTCTTGATGCACTGAGAGACCCGATAACGGGTTGCGCTTGGCAGCAAATGCTCTCAAAACATGAAGAATGAGTTTCAGCTCTATCCTCATCTATCAACGCCGAAGCACCGAATTACTTCTCTAAGGTTGCTGCCCATCCACGTATCACTTTGTTGAATTGCATTTATGCATACGGCGAAAATTTTGGGATTTGTTTTCTCATCTGGAGCTTATTTGCCTTCATAAAATGGCACCCTTTCATTACATTTACTCCCCCCATAACCTTGGCATATTTGGCCTGGGGTCCATGGGAATTACGGTCATTGTAATGAACACATGACCTCTTTTGGGATTTAGTGGCTTTCCGCGTCTTAGTTATCTACGCAGACGGAGGGGGCTCCTCCATCCGCGTCAATGAGGGAGAAAACGTAACAGTTGGCCGCGGCAATACCCTTCTGGGTACAGTCTACCTGTCCTCTGATGGTGGACCTAGACTAAATTTGGTCCAGTGCATGCTTGCAGTTGCATTGCTTTGATCCACCTCCCTGATTTTGGCAAAACTGCTGACATGTTTGACACCTGTTACCAAACGTGTATCAATCACTATCAATTGCCATGGGGTGTAGACGAATTTCTCAGTGATTCTTCCATCAATTTACCGCAGATGCCGTTCCAAAGTCCAGCTATAAAAAGTTTTATCCCCACGGTTGTTGCCCAACCGTAAATACATTTGCCTGAATAACTTGCTCAGTCAGGCCAAGAATTTATCACCAGTGGTATTTCCAGATGTACTTTGGTCGGCCTAACTGACCTCAGAAACTTTAAAATCCCCCAATATAGTTAACCGCAGCAACGCGCTCAACAGAATCTGTGGCAGCATCAGCAGCGCAGAATCCTCCGCAGTATCCACCTGAGGCCTCTGTAAATGCAAAATATTCTCACAGACCCCGTACCCACACAAACGCAACACGGGATGACCTGTATATTTGGGGCAGTCGAGCACCCTTTCATTTCGTCGGATCACACGAGCAGAAAAACTACTCTCCCTTGTCATCCGTCAACACTGTCCTATCTTTAATGGGCAAAACCCTCCAAGATAAGGCATGTTGATCAGTCTTTAGCAAAACCCCAGTGACAGCTCTAATCGACGAGCCGTGGGTCCCTGCCGTTCCTTCACCTCACTTATTTCTTAGACGGCAGGCGGTGGCATGCCATGACTTAGAGACTTCTGCATCGAACCTAAGTTCATTGGGTTTTTGATCATTTCCCCACCCTTGAGAACAGTCTTCTAGAGACGCAGCCATATTTCGACTTCTGAGACAACTCAGCTGCGGGCCGTAGGACATGTTTCGGCAAGCCACTCCCATTAAGTTTTACGCTGATTTTGTGCGACACAAGGCCTTTCTCCATATTCTCACCCCAGTCCCGGTTCTCAAAGCTCATCAGGTTCCTGTTTCTGGGGAATGGTCTTAATGGCATGTGTGCTACCACCGTCATCTCGTTTCCCTACCGTTCGTTTTGCTTGCTTGCTGCCGCTTCAGCAACTCAAGGCGACAGCACCAGCATTTTCTTTGGTTTCCGCTGCCGAGTTATTACCTTCCTGCTTTCTTGACATCTCTGATATCCGAAGTTTGCTTTTAAGCTAGCGGTGAGACTGGATTCTGTGCGCATCGGAGTGGCCTCAGGGTCCTTATTCAGTCCTGACTGCACAGAGTGACTCCGATTAGCTCACCCACAGTTCCATTTGGCGTCGGCTTACCAACAGGCATACTGCTCTGCTTATGTTTTAATTATGGTTTATTTCTGGGACAGTAAAATGGCAAAGAACGTCTCCGACCCAGATGGCAAAAGAAAAATTAGAAAGCGCTCATATGCAAGGGCTGTGAATATATGAAATAAGAAATATTGCACAATTGGGATCATATCTCGATAATTAAGATGCAAATTGCAACGAATAGTTACGCGAGAGATTTGAATGCCGCGGGGACCTCCCGCTGGCACCTTTGGACCAGCTCTGTTTCACATACGCTAGAGCGCCATAATCACGCAGTAAACCGGATGGGTTGTCAACAATAGCAATAGATCTCTTCATGGGGCCAGATGCCCGGCTGGTGCCGATGAGCACGAATTGGATATGACGGAATGGATAGCGCATGGCGAAAAAGTGCGTACAACAAAGAAAGAAACAATTTGTGCCGGTGCCCGGCAACACGTTTAGTCGGTTGAACAGTGTACTGAATAAACAGTGGTTTTATTAAAGGCCGAATATTCGGGACGAAGTTGATCGAGGCAAGAGGAGACGACGGCACGGGATATAAATTGTGCAATGACAAGTTTGCTCGATTCATAAAGCTTGTTGTAATTAATTTCCATCATGTAAATTTCATCTGAGTGCAACGTAAGTTTGGATTTGGAAAGGGAGGGAATCTGTCAACTAGATGGCGAAGAACCGGATACACTTGAGATAATGTCAATGCAGTTTTGTGAATGGCAGCTCCAAGAGGCAGCAATCTTTTTGCCAAATCTGCTGACCACGTAGAACCCTGAAGAGGATTGATGGGCCTGAACCATTGAGGAGAAAAATGGTAAGATGCTTGCAAACCCTAAACGCATGACACGTGACAATACAAATTTTTCAGGCAAATTCCTTTCGCATAGTTAAGATAAAAAGAACTTTGGGAGGGAGAGAGGAAGCCGTTGAAGAAAGCTGAATATGAACATTGGGATTAGATGATTGTTTACCGCAACAGTGGTACTGGGTAGGGCTGACCGAGCGCTGACCACCCAGCCTGAAGAAGACCTTCAAAGGGCGAAGGCAGGAGGTGTGATCCGCCAAGCTAGCCGCACCCGCACACCGCAGCAGCCGATCTGCCTGCCTGACGTGCACCGGTCAACGAGAGGTAACTGAAGGCGGCCCGCACGACTGCACAGAAAAGAAAAGGTGGGAATGCCACAAGATGTAGCTAGGGTCGAACACATGTCGTGTCTATCTCGGTGGATAACTTCAAATGAATGGAAACCTTGTTAGCCAGAGTGAAGGCATACTTGAATGATATGACCTTGCCGCCAGCTCCGGAACGCTATCAACAGTGCGAGCAGCTTCAATATCAAGTTGGTGGCCGGAGCCGTTAGCAATTCTTGTTGTTTGGGTTTGTACAAAGCGGAACTGTGCGATTTGGCTTGTGAACTGTCCACGCAATTGAGCAAAAGTAAAATGAGCCAATATTTGTGGGAGCGAGTCATGCATAACGGCAGTAGACATAATTACAGAGGGGGCTGGGAAAGATGCACTTGAACTGGGGAACGACAGTATCCACAATGACGAAATCATAGTTTGTAGAACTGAATCTATGAGGTCGAGCAGCTTGAACCCAGAAATGTTGCGGAACAAGATGAGTGGCAGGTAAAACTGTCAGGACGTGAACAGAGAAAGCTATGGCAAAACTTATATGATTGTGTGGCTGAGGAAGAAAAACACGAGGACTGGCTGGAAGCAACACACAGATTTGGATGACATGTGGTAAAGAAATAATTTGAGATGTACACCTAGTTTCGTCTAGAGAGAATCTTTTAACTTGCGCAAAATGAATGGTTGTGCCACCGAACAAAACTGAAACAACTAGGGAGTTACACTAATGTAGATTAAGAAATGAAAACGATGGCGGAAGTGGATATCGGAAAACGGTGGCCACGTAGGGGTACCACATCTTTTTGTTGAGGGCGTTGGAATTGGTGGATGAGTAGAAAAATCATAGTTGGACATGGGTACCCCTGTAGTTATAGTAAGAACAAAAGGTTTATGGAAATGAAGCTAGATTACTGGACGAAGAGAACCATTTATGAAAATCGCCAGAAAAGAGAAAACGGGCGCCGTTGAAAATAACGTCGCAGACACAGTTGACGTCCAGCGGGAAGAGCGGTAGGCCCAGAAAATTGTCTTGTATGACACTGATGGTCACAAATCTAGCCTTATTTATGAGGCCATCCGCTTGCAACATCTGGTTTCTGGATGACAGAAATGATGAAAACTCCGAAACTATTGGATCATTGACGACGCAGGATTCGTTGTTTGCCATCCCATAGTGAGGCGATGTCATGTCCGAAGTGATTGCTGCAACTGAACTTCCACTATTCATGATCTTGGTGATGCAGTGCATGCGGTCGGTCGTTCAATTAGCGCAGCATTCCTGCCAGAGAAAGCTTTTTACCCAGTGTTGATCAGTTCATGTTTCTGAATATGGGCGATAAAACTGTTCCTTATCAAATATTGCGTATTCCTAGGGACTATGGGGTTGTTTTTTGACTGAGAGGTAATCAGCAGAGTTGCAGAAAACGTTCAGTTTGCCATTGGGGATAATCACTGAGGTTTTTTACTGTGACGGGAAATCGCCACATTCAGCAGGCACACTAAAGCTGTTAGACAACAAAATAAAGACACCGGTTCCGCCGAGCCGGTAGCCACTTTTGTGGTATATAATCAAGCCTAAGATGAAAGACAATTTTGGTTTTTGCCGGCAGCTGGGCTTTATTCTTCGGAGAGAAAGAGATTGTCGCGTGTGAATCTGTATTCAGGTGAGGTCAGCATGAATATCAAGATTGTTATCATTCACTAAAGCAAGTGAAGGGGTAAAGTTTGGTTTTTAGTTAAATGTAAATGGCATGTCGAATTTGAGTGGCTGAGGACCTTGAAGGGGTAGTTCTGCGTTTACGTAAGTTTGCTAGTACCGTTGTTGGGTCAGGCCATTCTACAGCAGGCAGCTTCTAGTTTCATTAGTCCATTGCAGTTTATAGAGTTCCAGTGTGACAAATTATTAGCAGAAACGACGAAAAAGCCATAGACTTGAGAACGTCCCAGCGGAGTAGAATGGGCTTACAGACTTGTCGGTGGTAGTATTTTTTGGGGAAGCATGTTTGCGGATTAGGGCAGATTAATGGCATCGAGCCACTAGTGCAGCGTGGAATGTAGCTTTTTACCGGCCACCTGTGCTTCTCGTGTTGGAAAAATTAGTCCCAATTGGAATTACGACCTGGACTGCGTAAACGATTCCAATCATCTCTGAAATACTTTCTTGAGTTAGGTGTCTGGAACATATTCGAGAGAGACAAGGTGTACAAGCAGGCAGATGATCACATTTGAGTGACCACTTCATTAGACGTTTCGAAAGGCGCTATTGCTGTCGCAGTTATCAAGTCAGGGACTTTCCAGTTCCCCATTAGATAAGTTAGTTTATTCGATCCAACTTCTTTGATGGATATTTTCAAAAAAAACTGTAGCAAATAATTTGCAGTGAAAAGCGTGGACTAGCATGCCGCGGATGCAGTGAAACACTTGGCGATCAGCTTGGAACCTGGCACGTCAGCTGCATTACTTATTAGTTCAGTTTCCTCCAGAAGATTTTATAGATAGAACCAAGGGGAAGCGGACGGATCCAGCTGGAAGGCCTTCTTTGCCAATCTCAAATCTGACCCAAACGGCTTTTCGGGTGGTATTCAGCACGAGATCCAGAAACAATGTAGCTGATATTGGTTCTATGACAAAGACGGAACAACTTTCTTTGCGCTGGGTTTGTCGGCTTTTCCTGAGCAGCTGTTGGCTGGAAATGGCCATGGCGCTTACCGGAGTGTTATAACTGAGCCAAGCCTCAGTGATAAGAATGGAATCGGAATTCGATAAGAGCACCAACGGTCGGTTTTTTAATTTCCTTAGTATGGAGCAAGCAGCAAAAGTTATTTCGAAGAAAAGTTGCCACTGACATCATAGTCGGATGGAGCTCATTTTCACAGTGATTGAGAATCAAGAGAGATCAGTTTTATACCAGCCATTTCTTGGAATTTTTCTGCTTTTCCTTGTAACTTTCCTTAGTTTGGAGTGACGAAGCGTTGATCCAGAGCAGAACACTGATATCGTCAAATAGTTACTGAAGTTAAACGGTAGGTGATCCGTCAGACGAACTGGGCAGGTTATCTGGTGGGTGATAACCTTGTGGCCCGGGCTGTTGTAATCCGTCATCATTCAGTTCGGCCTCAGGTGACAGTAATAACTGACCTTGTTGTTACTGTCGCTCGCGCGCCGACTCTGTAATTTTCAGTTGAAGCATGTTTTCTGCGGAGTTGCTGCGGTGGCGTGAGGTCAGGGTATGACAGAACTGGACTTTCTATCACCCGAAGTTGAAAATGAAGCTGAAATCGATAATGAGGATCTCGAATCTCCCGATAAGACTGCATCGGTACTTCCAAACGGAGTCGGTGTTTGCACTGACTGCACATCTGCAAGTTAAGGATCAGAATATCAAAACGGGGATGGGAAGGAGACGGTCGAAATTTGTCATAAGACTGTTAACCCCACAATCGTGTGAGCTCAGAAATTTTCAACATACTGCGAGTAATTGGCAAAGGAGGCTACGGGAAGGTTTTTCTTGTTCAAAAAGTTGATGGAGTGAATAAAGGGAAGCTGTATGCTATGAAAGTCCTGAAGAAAGCCCGATTAGTTTGCAACGAGAAGGACAAGGCTCACACGGTCTCTGAAGGAAACATACTCGAGATGTTACGGCATCCCTTTCTAGTCCGCCTACACTACGCTTTTCAAAACCATTCAAATTTGTACATTGTCTTAGAGTTTTGCCCCGGAGGCGAGCTTTTCAATCATTTAGATCGCGAAGATGCCCTCCTGGAAAACGCCGCATGCTTCTACGCGGCAGAGATTGTTCTTGCCATTGGACATCTCTACTATCTTGGCATTATATATCGAGATCTGAAATCAGAAAGCGTGCTTTTGGATCGTCAAGGCCATGTAAAGCTGACGGATTTTGATCCTTCGAAAGAAGGAGTCTGCACGACCAATACATTTTGTGGTACTATAGAATACATGACACCTGAGATAATTAAGTATGAAGGCCATGGTAAAGCCGTCGACTGGTGGAGTTTAGGAACAATTTTATTCGATATGCTCTCTGGTGGACCACCATTCAGTCAAGAAGAAAGCAGAGAGGCGACTACTCACAAGATTCTTACTGCTCCTCTCAATTTCCCTCCTTCGTTTTCACCGGAGGTAACTAGTCTTACCGAAGGGTTTGCTTAAACGGGACCCGAGAGAACGCCTTGGGAGCAAAGATGACGTTGAAGGAAGGAAAAGACAAGTTTTTACGGAGACACGAGATAAATTAGTTCGACGTGTATAACCATCGCCTGAAACCACCATTCAAACCACATTTGTTAGCAGACAATGATGCTTCCATGTTTGACCCCACCTTCACTCGTCTACAACCCACTGTCAGCCGGTCGGATGCGGGTCGGTCCATTTCTACGGATATGTTCCAAGGATTTTCTTATGTAGCTCAAAGTGTTTGCGAGGATTATGAAAGGGACACGTGGGCTGAACCTAATTCCTCATCCAGACGGCGGCATCATGGTGATCGTGCCGCACTGTCAGCTGGTCGACTTCGCCGCCTCGGTGCTGTCCCTTGTCTTTGGCCGACAAAAACCGGAAATCACAAACGGAACGTGCATGCAGCGCAACCGGATTTGGCAACTCGACCGGTCGATCCAGATCGCACGTCCGTTACTCCGAATATCATAGTCAACGGACCGAATGCAACATGCACTTCCGGACTAAAGATGGGAAATGGCTTTGTCACACCGTTGGTCGTCAATCAATGCCTGAAACCGGCGCTCAGTCTTCCACCGTCCAGCTCACAGGCCACATTAGTCGGTCAGAGTTCCGATTCAGATATGCTATGCACCATGGACACCGCGGTCGGCAATAACTTGTATTCACATGACATATCGGATACTTTCCAGAACGAAGTCGCACGAACGACGAATTTGACTAGACCGATAGAACAGGAAGCAAAAAAGCACAATAAGCATGCGGGTGATGTAGTTGACTAGGATGATGACGAAGATGATGGGGAAGAAGAGCTAGAAGAAGAGAATGTACCCGGAGCAAAACAGACCCACCAGGGCAACGGATGCTCATTCTACGTTCCACCAA